>JBDLLF010000050.1:47500-130000 GCA_039707465.1 Rhabdophis nuchalis | reverse complement strand
GGTAGGTAGAGGGATAGAGAGATAGGAAAAAATACAGTAGGTAGGTCAGTAGAGGGGGAGAGAGAGAGAGAGGGAGGGAGAAATACAGTAGGTAGGTAGGTAAAGGACGAGAGAGAGGGAGAAATACAGTAGGTAGGTAGGTAGGTAGGTAGGTAGAGGGTTAGAGAGAGAGAGGGAGAAATATAGTAGGTAGGTAGGTAGAGGGATAGAGAGAGAGAGAGGGAGGGAGAAATACAGTAGGTAGGTAGGTAGGTAGGTAGAGGGAGCAAGAGGGAGAAATACAGTAGGTATGTAGGTAGGTAGAGAGAGAGGGGGAGGGAGAAATACAGAAGGTAGGTAGGTAGGTAGAGGGTTAGAGAGAGAGGGGGGAGAAATACAGTAGGTCGGTAGGTAGGTAGAGGGATAGAGAGAGAGGGAAAAATACAGTAGGTAGGTAAGTAGTAGAGGAATAGAGAGAGAGGGAGAAATACAGTAGTTAGGTAGGTAGGTAGGTAGATAGGTAGGTAGGTAGAGGGATAGAGAGAGAGGGAGAAATACAGTAGTTAGGTAGGTAGATAGGATAGAGAGAGAGAGGGAGGGAGAAATACAGTAGGTAGGTAGAGAGAGATAGAGAGAGAGGGAGAAATACAGTAGGTAGGTCAGTAGAGGGGGAGAGAGAGGGAGGGAGGGAGAAATACAGTAGGTAGGTAGAGAGAGGGGGGGAGAAATACAGTAGGTAGGTAGGTAAAGGACGAGAGAGAGGGAGAAATACAGTAGGTAGGTAGGTATGTAGAGGGATAGAGAGATAGGGAAATTACAGTAGGTAGGTCAGTAGAGGGGGAGAGAGAGAGAGAGGGAGGGAGAAATACAGTAGGTAGGTAGAGAGAGGGGGGAGAAATACAGTAGGTAGGTAGGTAGGTAAAGGACGAGAGAGAGGGAGAAATACAGTAGGTAGGTAGGTAGGTAGGTAGAGGGTTAGAGAGAGAGGGAGAAATATAGTAGGTAGGTAGGTAGAGGGATAGAGAGAGAGAGGGAGGGAGAAATACAGTAGGTAGGTAGGTAGGTAGAGGGATAGAGAGGGAGAAATACAGTAGTTAGGGAGGGAGGGAGAGCGAGAGCGAGAAAGGGGGAGAAATACAGTAGGTAGGTAGGTAGAGGGATAGAGAGAGAGAGGGAGGGAGAAATACAGTAGGTAGGTAGGTAGGTAGAGGGATAGAGAGAGAGAGGGAGGGAGAAATACAGTAGGTCGGTAGGTAGGTAGAGGGATAGAGAGGGAAAAATACAGTAGGTAGGTAGGTAGTAGAGGAATAGAGAGAGAGGGAGAAATACAGTAGTTAGGTAGGTAGGTAGGTAGGTAGATAGGTAGGTAGGTAGAGGGATAGAGAGAGAGGGAGAAATACAGTAGTTAGGTAGGTAGATAGAGAGAGAGGGAGAAATACAGTAGGTAGGTCAGTAGAGGGGGAGAGAGAGGGAGGGAGGGAGAAATACAGTAGGTAGGTAGAGAGAGGGGGGGGAGAAATACAGTAGGTAGGTAGGTAAAGGACGAGAGAGAGGGAGAAATACAGTAGGTAGGTAGGTAGGTAGGTAGGTAGGTAGGTAGGTAGGTAGGTAGAGGGTTAGAGAGAGAGGGAGAAATATAGTAGGTAGGTAGGTAGAGGGATAGAGAGAGGGAGAGACGGAGAAATACAGTAGGTAGGTAGGTAGGTAGAGGGAGAGAGAGGGAGAAATACAGTAGGTAGGTAGGTAGGTAGGTAGAGAGAGAGAGGGAGGGAGAAATGCAGAAGGTAGGTAGGTAGAGGGCTAGAGAGAGAGGGGGAGAAATACAGTAGGTAGGTAGGTAGGTAGGTAGGTAGGTAGGTAGGTAGGTAGGTAGGTAGGTAGGTATGTAGAGGGATATAGAGAGAAAGCGAGAAACACAGTAGGTAGGTAGGTAGAGGGATAGGGAGAGAGGGAGAATTACAGTAGGGAGGGAGGGAGGGAGAGAGAGAGTGGGAGAAATACAGTAGGTAGGCAGGTAGGTAGAAAGAGAGAGGGGGGGGAGAAATACGGTAGGTAGGTAGATGGATAAAGAGGGAGAGGGATAAATACAGTAGGTAGGTAAGTAGGTAAAGGACTAGAGAGTGAGGGAGAAATAGAGTAGGTAGGTAGGTAGGTAGGTAGAGGGTTAGAGAGAGAGGGAGAAATATAGTAGGTAGGTAGGTAGAGGGATATAGAGCGAGAGGGAGGGAGAAATACAGTAGGTAGGTAGATAGGTAGAGGGATAGAGAGAGAGGGAAAAATACAGTAGTTAGGTAGGTAGTAGAGGAATAGAGAGAGAGAGGGAGGGAGAAATGCAGTAGGTAGGTAGAGAGAGGGGGAGAAATACAGTAGGTAGGTAGGTAGGTAGGTAGGTAGGTAGGTAGGTAGGTAGGTAGGTAGGTAGATAGGTAGGTAAAGGACTAGAGAGTGAGGGAGAAATACAGTAGGTAGGTTGGTAGGTAGGTAGGTAGGTAGGTAGGCAGGTAGGTAGGTAGAGGGTTAGAGAGAGAGGGAGAAATATAGTAGGTAGGTAGGTAGAGGGATAGAGAGAGAGAGGGAGGGAGAAATACAGTAGGTAGGTAGGTAGGTAGAGAGAGAGAGGGAGGGAGATATACAGAAGGTAGGTAGGTAGAGGGTTAGAGAGAGACGGGGGAGAAATACAGTAGGTAGGTAGGTAGGTAGGTAGGTAGGTAGGTAGGTAGAGGGATAGAGAGAGAGAGAGAGGGAGAAATACAGCAGGTAGGTAGAGAGAGGGGGGGAGAAATACAGTAGGTAGGTAGGTAAAGGACGAGAGAGAGGGAGAAATACAGTAGGTAGGTAGGTAGGTAGGTAGGTAGGTAGGTAGGTAGGTAGGTAGGTAGGTAGAGGGATATAGAGAGAAAGCGAGAAACACAGTAGGTAGGTAGGTAGTGGGATAGGGAGAGAGGGAGAATTACAGTAGGGAGGGAGGGAGGGAGAGAGAGAGTGGGAGAAATACAGTAGGTAGGCAGGTAGGTAGAAAGAGAGAGGGGGGGAGAAATACGGTAGGTAGGTAGATGGATAAAGAGGGAGAGGGATAAATACAGTAGGTAGGTAAGTAGGTAGAGGGTTAGAGAGAGAGGGAGAAATATAGTAGGTAGGTAGGTAGAGGGATATAGAGCGAGAGGGAGGGAGAAATACAGTAGGTAGGTAGATAGGTAGAGGGATAGAGAGAGAGGGAAAAATACAGTAGGTAGGTAGGTAGTAGAGGAATAGAGAGAGAGAGGGAGGGAGAAATGCAGTAGGTAGGTAGAGAGAGGGGGAGAAATACAGTAGGTAGGTAGGTAGGTAGGTAGGTAGGTAGGTAGGTAGGTAGGTAGATAGGTAGGTAAAGGACTAGAGAGTGAGGGAGAAATACAGTAGGTAGGTTGGTAGGTAGGTAGGTAGGTAGGTAGGCAGGTAGGTAGGTAGAGGGTTAGAGAGAGAGGGAGAAATATAGTAGGTAGGTAGGTAGAGGGATAGAGAGAGAGAGGGAGGGAGAAATACAGTAGGTAGGTAGGTAGGTAGAGAGAGAGAGGGAGGGAGATATACAGAAGGTAGGTAGGTAGAGGGTTAGAGAGAGACGGGAGAGAAATACAGTAGGTAGGTAGGTAGGTAGGTAGGTAGGTAGGTAGGTAGGTAGGTAGGTAGGTAGAGGGATAGAGAGAGAAAGCGAGAAACACAGTAGGTAGGTTGGTAGAGGGATAGGGAGAGAGGGAGAATTACAGTAGGTAGGTAGGTAAAGGACGAGAGAGAGGGAGAAATACAGTAGGTAGGTAGGTAGGTAGGTAGGTAGGTAGGTAGAGGGATATAGAGAGAAAGCGAGAAACACAGTAGGTAGGTAGGTAGAGGGATAGGGAGAGAGGGAGAATTACAGTAGGGAGGGAGGGAGGGAGAGAGAGAGTGGGAGAAATACAGTAGGTAGGCAGGTAGGTAGAAAGAGAGAGGGGGGGGAGAAATACGGTAGGTAGGTAGATGGATAAAGAGGGAGAGGGATAAATACAGTAGGTAGGTAAGTAGGTAGAGGGTTAGAGAGAGAGGGAGAAATATAGTAGGTAGGTAGGTAGAGGGATATAGAGCGAGAGGGAGGGAGAAATACAGTAGGTAGGTAGATAGGTAGAGGGATAGAGAGAGAGGGAAAAATACAGTAGGTAGGTAGGTAGTAGAGGAATAGAGAGAGAGAGGGAGGGAGAAATGCAGTAGGTAGGTAGAGAGAGGGGGAGAAATACAGTAGGTAGGTAGGTAGGTAGGTAGGTAGGTAGGTAGGTAGGTAGGTAGGTAAAGGACTAGAGAGTGAGGGAGAAATACAGTAGGTAGGTTGGTAGGTAGGTAGGTAGGTAGGTAGGTAGGCAGGTAGGTAGGTAGAGGGTTAGAGAGAGAGGGAGAAATATAGTAGGTAGGTAGGTAGAGGGATAGAGAGAGAGAGGGAGGGAGAAATACAGTAGGTAGGTAGGTAGGTAGAGAGAGAGAGGGAGGGAGATATACAGAAGGTAGGTAGGTAGAGGGTTAGAGAGAGACGGGGGAGAAATACAGTAGGTAGGTAGGTAGGTAGGTAGGTAGGTAGGTAGAGGGATAGAGAGAGAGAGAGAGGGAGAAATACAGCAGGTAGGTAGAGAGAGGGGGGAGAAATACAGTAGGTAGGTAGGTAAAGGACGAGAGAGAGGGAGAAATACAGTAGGTAGGTAGGTAGGTAGGTAGGTAGGTAGGTAGGTAGGTAGAGGGATAGAGAGATAGGAAAAAATACAGTAGGTAGGTCAGTAGAGGGGGAGAGAGAGAGAGAGGGAGGGAGAAATACAGTAGGTAGATAGGTAAAGGACGAGAGAGAGGGAGAAATACAGTAGGTAGGTAGGTAGGTAGGTAGAGGGTTAGAGAGAGAGAGGGAGAAATATAGTAGGTAGGTAGGTAGAGGGATAGAGAGAGAGAGAGGGAGGGAGAATACAGTAGGTAGGTAGGTAGGTAGGTAGGTAGAGGGAACGAGAGGGAGAAATACAGTAGGTATGTAGGTAGGTAGAGAGAGAGGGGGGAGGGAGAAATACAGAAGGTAGGTAGGTAGGTAGAGGGTTAGAGAGAGGGGGGGGGAGAAATACAGTAGGTCGGTAGGTAGGTAGAGGGATAGAGAGAGAGGGAAAAATACAGTAGGTAGGTAGGTAGTAGAGGAATAGAGAGAGAGGGAGAAATACAGTAGTTAGGTAGGTAGGTAGGTAGGTAGATAGGTAGGTAGGTAGAGGGATAGAGAGAGAGGGAGAAATACAGTAGTTAGGTAGGTAGATAGGATAGAGAGAGAGAGGGAGGGAGAAATACAGTAGGTAGGTAGAGAGAGGGGGGGGAGAAATACAGTAGGTAGGTAGGTAAAGGACGAGAGAGAGGGAGAAATACAGTAGGTAGGTAGGTAGGGTAGGTAGGTAGGTAGGTAGAAGGTTAGAGAGAGAGGGAGAAATATAGTAGGTAGGTAGGTAGAGGGATAGAGAGAGACGGAGAAATACAGTAGGTAGGTAGGTAGGTAGGTAGAGGGAGGGGGGGGAGAAATACGGTAGGTAGGTAGATGGATAAAGAGGGAGAGGGATAAATACAGTAGGTAGGTAAGTAGGTAAAGGACTAGAGAGTGAGGGAGAAATAGAGTAGGTAGGTAGGTAGGTAGGTAGGTAGAGGGTTAGAGAGAGAGGGAGAAATATAGTAGGTAGGTAGGTAGAGGGACATAGAGCGAGAGGGAGGGAGAAATACAGTAAGTAGGTAGATAGGTAGAGGGATAGAGAGAGAGGGAAAAATACAGTAGGTAGGTAGGTAGTAGAGGAATAGAGAGAGAGAGGGAGGGAGAAATGCAGTAGGTAGGTAGAGAGAGGGGGAGCAATACAGTAGGTAGGTAGGTAGGTAGGTAGGTAGGTAGATAGGTAGGTAGGTAGGTAGGTAGATAGGTAGGTAAAGGACTAGAGAGTGAGGGAGAAATACAGTAGGTAGGTTGGTAGGTAGGTAGGTAGGTAGGTAGGTAGGTAGGTAGGTAGGTAGAGGGTTAGAGAGAGAGGGAGAAATATAGTAGGTAGGTAGGTAGAGGGATAGAGAGAGAGAGGGATGGAGAAATACAGTAGGTAGGTAGGTAGGTAGAGAGAGAGAGGGAGGGAGATATACAGAAGGTAGGTAGGTAGAGGGTTAGAGAGAGAGGGAAAAATACAGTAGGTAGGTAAGTAGTAGAGGAATAGAGAGAGAGGGAGAAATACAGTAGTTAGGTAGGTAGGTAGGTAGATAGGTAGGTAGGTAGAGGGATAGATAGGGAGGGAGAAATACAGTAGGTAGGTAGGTAGGTAGAGGGAGAGCGAGATAGAGGGAGAAATACAGTAGGTAGGTAGGTAGAGGGATAGAAAGAGGGAGTGACGGAGAAATACAGTAGGTAGGTAGGTAGGTAGGTAGGTAGGTAGGTAGGGAGATAGAGAGAGAGGGAGAAATACAGTAGGTAGGTAGGTAGGTAGGTAGAGGGATAGGGAGAGAGGGAGAATTACAGTAGGGAGGGAGGGAGGGAGAGAGAGAGAGAGCGGGAGAAATACAGTAGGTAGGCAGGTAGGTAGAAAGAGAGAGAGAGAGGGAGAAATACGGTAGGTAGGTAGATGGATAAAGAGGGAGAGGGATAAATACAGTAGGTAGGTAAGTAGTTAAAGGACTAGAGAGTTAGGGAGAAATAGAGTAGGTAGGTAGGTAGGTAGGTAGGTAGGTAGGTAGGTAGGTAGGGGGTTAGAGAGGGAGGGAGAAATATAGTAGGTAGGTAGGTAGAGGGATATATAGAGAGAGGGAGGGAGAAATACAGTAGGTAGGTAGGTAGAGGGATAGAGAGAGAGGGAAAAATACAGTAGGTAGGTAGGTAGTGGAGGAATAGAGAGAGAGAGAGAGGGAGAAATACAGTAGGTAGGTAGGTAGGTAGGTAGGTAGGTAGGTAGGTAGGTAGGTAGGTAGGTAGAGGGATAGAGAGAGAGAGAAATACAGTAGGTAGGTAGGTAGGTAGAGGGATAGAGAGATAGGGAAAAATACAGTAGGTAGGTCAGTAGAGGGGGAGAGAGAGAGAGAGGGAGGGAGAAATACAGTAGGTAGGTAGAGAGAGGGGGGAGAAATACAGTAGGTAGGTAGAGATAGAGGGATAGATAGGGAGGGAGAAATACAGTAGGTAGGTAGAGGGAAAGAGAGAGGGGGGAGAAATACAGTAGGTAGGTAGGTAGGTAGGTAGAGTGATAGAGATAGGATAAAATACAGTAGGTAGGTCAGTAGAGGGGGAGATAGAGAGAGGGAGGGAGAAATACAGTAGGTAGGTAGAGAGGGGGGAGAAATACAGTAGGTAGGTAGGTAGGTAGGTAGGTAGAGAGATAGAGAGAGAGGGAGAAATACATTAGGTAGGTAGGTAGGTAGAGAGATAGAGAGAGAGGGAGAAATACAGTAGGTAGGTAGGTAGGTAGGTAGAGGAACAGAGAGAGAGCGGGAGAAATACAGTAGGTATGTAGGTAGGTAGAGGTATAAAGAGAGGGAGAAATACTGTAGGTAGGTAGGTAGGGGGATAGAGAGAGAGAGGGAGAAATACGGTAGGTAGGTAGGTAGGTAGGTAGGTAGGTAGGTAGGTAGAGGGATAGATAGGGAGGGAGAAATACAGTAGGTAGGTAGGTAGGTAGAGGGAAAGAGAGAGGGGGGGGAGAAATACAGTAGGTAGGTAGGTAGAGTGATAGAGAGAGAGGGAGAAATACAGTAGGTAGGTAGGTAGGGAGAGATAGAGAGAGAGAGAGGGAGGGAGAAATACAGTAGGTTGGTAGGGAGGTAGAGGGATAGAGAGAGAGGGAAAAATACAGTAGGTAGGTAGGTAGGTAGTAGAGGAATAGAGAGAGAGAGGGAGGGAGAAATACAGTAGGTAGGTAGGTAGGTAGGTAAAGGACTAGAGAGTGAGGGAGAAATACAGTAGGTAGGTAGGTAGGTAGGTAGGTTGGTAGGTAGGTAGGTAGGTAGGTAGGTAGAGGGTTAGAGAGAAAGGGAGAAATATAGTAGGTAGGTAGGTAGAGGGATAGAGAGAGAGAGGGAGGGAGAAATACAGTAGGTAGGTAGGTAGGTAGAGAGAGAGAGGGAGGGAGAAATACAGAAGGTAGGTAGATAGAGGGTTAGAGAGAGACGGGGGAGAAATACGGTAGGTAGGTAGGTAGGTAGGTAGGTAGGTAGGTAGGTAGGTAGGTAGGTAGGTAGGTAGAGGGTTAGAGAGGGAGGGAGAAATATAGTAGGTAGGTAGGTAGAGGGATATATAGAGAGAGGGAGGGAGAAATACAGTAGGTAGGTAGGTAGGTAGAGGGATAGAGAGAGAGGGAAAAATACAGTAGGTAGGTAGGTAGTGGAGGAATAGAGAGAGAGAGGGAGGGAGAAATACAGTAGGTAGGTAGGTAGGTAGGTAGAGAGAGATAGAGAGAGAGGGAGAAATACAGTAGGTAGGTAGGTAGGTAGGTAGGTAGGTAGGTAGGTAGGTAGGTAGGTAGGTAGGTAGAGGGATAGAGAGAGAGAGAAATACAGTAGGTAGGTAGGTAGGTAGAGGGATAGAGAGATAGGGAAAAATACAGTAGGTAGGTCAGTAGAGGGGGAGAGAGAGAGAGGGGGAG
This sequence comes from Rhabdophis nuchalis, assembly GCA_039707465.1. NCBI lineage: Eukaryota > Metazoa > Chordata > Lepidosauria > Squamata > Natricidae > Rhabdophis > Rhabdophis nuchalis. The sequence goes on along the minus strand of JBDLLF010000050.1, from coordinate 121,400 downwards.
GGAGAAATACAGTAGGTAGGTAGAGAGAGGGGGGAGAAATACAGTAGGTAGGTAGGTAGAGATAGAGGGATAGATAGGGAGGGAGAAATACAGTAGGTAGGTAGAGGGAAAGAGAGAGGGGGGAGAAATACAGTAGGTAGGTAGGTAGGTAGGTAGAGTGATAGAGAGATAGGATAAAATACAGTAGGTAGGTCAGTAGAGGGGGAGATAGAGAGAGGGAGGGAGAAATACAGTAAGTAAGTAGAGAGAGGGGGGGAAATACAGTAGGTAGGTAGGTAGGTAGGTAGGTAGGTAGAGAGATAGAGAGAGAGGGAGAAATACATTAGGTAGGTAGGTAGGTAGAGAGATAGAGAGAGAGGGAGAAATACAGTAGGTAGGTAGGTAGGTAGAGGAAGAGAGAGAGGGGGGGAGAAATACAGTAGGTATGTAGGTAGGTAGAGGTATAAAGAGAGGGATAAATACTGTAGGTAGGTAGGTAGGGGGATAGAGAGAGAGAGGAGAAATACGGTAGGTAGGTAGGTAGGTAGGTAGGTAGGTAGGTAGGTAGGTAGGTAGAGGGATAGATAGGGAGGGAGAAATACAGTAGGTAGGTAGGTAGGTAGAGGGAAAGAGAGAGGGGGGAGAAATACAGTAGGTAGGTAGGTAGAGTGATAGAGAGAGAGGGAGAAATACAGTAGGTAGGTAGGTAGGGAGAGATAGAGAGAGAGAGAGGGAGGGGAGAAATACAGTAGGTTGGTAGGGAGGTAGAGGGATAGAGAGAGAGGGAAAAATATAGTAGGTAGGTAGGTAGTAGAGGAATAGAGAGAGAGAGGGAGGGAGAAATACAGTAGGTAGGTAGGTAGGTAGGTAGAGAGATAGAGAGAGAGGGAGAAATACATTAGGTAGGTAGGTAGGTGAGAGATAGAGAGAGAGGGAGAAATACAGTAGGTAGGTAGGTAGGTAGGTAGAGGAACAGAGAGAGAGCGGGGAGAAATACAGTAGGTATGTAGGTAGGTAGAGGTATAAAGAGAGGGAGAAATACTGTAGGTAGGTAGGTAGGGGGATAGAGAGAGAGAGGGAGAAATACGGTAGGTAGGTAGGTAGGTAGGTAGGTAGGTAGGTAGGTAGGTAGAGGGATAGATAGGGAGGGAGAAATACAGTAGGTAGGTAGGTAGGTAGAGGGAAAGAGAGAGGGGGGGAGAAATACAGTAGGTAGGTAGGTAGAGTTATAGAGAGAGAGGGAGAAATACAGTAGGTAGGTAGGTAGGGAGAGATAGGAGAGAGAGAGGGAGGGAGAAATACAGTAGGTTGGTAGGGAGGTAGAGGGATAGAGAGAGAGGGAAAAATACAGTAGGTAGGTAGGTAGTAGAGGAATAGAGAGAGAGAGGGAGGGAGAAATACAGTAGGTAGTAGGTAGGTAAAGGACTAGAGAGTGAGGGAGAAATACAGTAAGGTAGGTAGGTAGGTAGGTAGGTAGGCAGGTAGAGGGTTAGAGAGAAAGGGAGAAATATAGTAGGTAGGTTAGGTAGAGGGATAGAGAGAGAGAGGGAGGGAGAAATACAGTAGGTAGGTAGGTAGAGAGAGAGAGAGAGGGAGGGAGAAATACAGAAGGTAGGTAGATAGAGGGTTAGAGAGAGACGGGGGAGAAATACAGTAGGTAGGTAGGTAGGTAGGTAGGTAGGTAGGTAGGTAGGTAGGTAGAGGGTTAGAGAGGGAGGGAGAAATATAGTAGGTAGGTAGGTAGAGGGATATATAGAGAGAGGGAGGGAGAAATACAGTAGGTAGGTAGGTAGGTAGAGGGATAGAGAGAGAGGGAAAAATACAGTAGGTAGGTAGGTAGTGGAGGAATAGAGAGAGAGAGGGAGGGAGAAATACAGTAGGTAGGTAGGTAGGTAGGTAGAGAGAGATAGAGAGAGAGGGAGAAATACAGTAGGTAGGTAGGTAGGTAGGTAGGTAGGATGGTAGGTAGGCAGGTAGAGGGTTAGAGAGAAAGGGAGAAATATAGTAGGTAGGTAGGTAGAGGGATAGAGAGAGAGAGGGAGGGAGAAATACAGTAGGTAGGTAGGTAGGTAGAGAGAGAGAGGGAGGGAGAAATACAGAAGGTAGGTAGATAGAGGGTTAGAGAGAGACGGGGGAGAAATACAGTAGGTAGGTAGGTAGGTAGGTAGGTAGGTAGGTAGGTAGGTAGGTAGGTAGGTAGGTAGGTAGGTAGAGGGTTAGAGAGGGAGGGAGAAATATAGTAGGTAGGTAGGTAGAGGGATATATAGAGAGAGGGAGGGAGAAATACAGTAGGTAGGTAGGTAGGTAGGTAGAGGGATAGAGAGGGAAAAATACAGTAGGTAGGTAGGTAGTGGAGGAATAGAGAGAGAGAGGGAGGGAGAAATACAGTAGGTAGGTAGGTAGGTAGGTAGAGAGAGATAGAGAGAGAGGGAGAAATACAGTAAGGGTAGGTAGGGTAGGTAGGTAGGTAGGTAGGTAGGTAGAGGGATAGAGAGAGAGAGAAATACAGTAGGTAGGTAGGTAGGTAGAGGGATAGAGAGATAGGGAAAAATACAGTAGGTAGGTCAGTAGAGGGGGAGAGAGAGGGGGGGGGAGGGAGAAATACAGTAGGTAGGTAGAGAGAGGGGGGAGAAATACAGTAGGTAGGTAGGTAGGTAGAGATAGAGGGATAGATAGGGAGGGAGAAATACAGTAGGTAGGTAGAGGGAAAGAGAGAGGGGGGAGAAATACAGTAGGTAGGTAGGTAGGTAGAGTGATAGAGAGATAGGATAAAATACAGTAGGTAGGTCAGTAGAGGGGGAGATAGAGAGAGGGAGGGAGAAATACAGTAGGTAAGTAGAGAGAGGGGGGAGAAATACAGTAGGTAGGTAGGTAGGTAGGTAGGTAGAGAGATAGAGAGAGAGGGAGAAATACATTAGGTAGGTAGGTAGGTAGAGAGATAGAGAGAGAGGGAGAAATACAGTAGGTAGGTAGGTAGGTAGAGGAAGAGAGAGAGGGGGGAGAAATACAGTAGGTATGTAGGTAGGTAGAGGTATAAAGAGAGGGATAAATACTGTAGGTAGGTAGGTAGGGGGATAGAGAGAGAGAGGGAGAAATACGGTAGGTAGGTAGGTAGGTAGGTAGGTAGGTAGGTAGGTAGGTAGAGGGATAGATAGGGAGGGAGAAATACAGTAGGTAGGTAGGTAGGTAGAGGGAAAGAGAGAGGGGGAGAAATACAGTAGGTAGGTAGGTAGAGTGATAGAGAGAGAGGGAGAAATACAGTAGGTAGGTAGGTAGGAGAGATAGAGAGAGAGAGAGGGAGGGAGAAATACAGTAGGTTGGTAGGGAGGTAGAGGGATAGAGAGAGAGGGAAAAATACAGTAGGTAGGTAGGTAGTAGAGGAATAGAGAGAGAGAGGGAGGGAGAAATACAGTAGGTAGGGTAGAGAGAGAGAGGGAGGGAGAAATACAGAAGGTAGGTAGATAGAGGGTTAGAGAGAGACGGGGGAGAAATACAGTAGGTAGGTAGGTAGGTAGGTAGGTAGGTAGGTAGGTAGGTAGAGGGGTTAGCGAGGGAGGGAGAAATATAGTAGGTAGGTAGGTAGAGGGATATATAGAGAGAGGGAGGGAGAAATACAGTAGGTAGGTAGGTAGGTAGAGGGATAGAGAGAGAGGGAAAAATACAGTAGGTAGGTAGGTAGTGGAGGAATAGAGAGAGAGAGGGAGGGAGAAATACAGTAGGTAGGTAGGTAGGTAGGTAGAGAGAGATAGAGAGAGAGGGAGAAATACAGTAGGTAGGTAGGTAGGGTAGGTAGGTAGGTAGGTAGGTAGGTAGAGGGATAGAGAGAGAGAGAAATACAGTAGGTAGGTAGGTAGGATAGAGGGATAGAGAGATAGGGAAAAATACAGTAGGTAGGTCAGTAGAGGGGAGAGAGAGAGAGAGGGAGGGAGAAATACAGTAGGTAGGTAGAGAGAGGGGGGAGAAATACAGTAGGTAGGTAGGTAGGTAGAGATAGAGGGATAGATAGGGAGGGAGAAATACAGTAGGTAGGTAGGTAGGTAGGTAGGTAGGTAGGTAGGTAGGTAGGTAGGCAGGCAGGCAGGTAGGTAGGTAGAGGGTTAGAGAGAGAGGGAGAAATATAGTAGGTAGGTAGGTAGAGGGATATATAGAGAGAGGGAGGGAGAAATACAGTAGGTAGGTAGGTAGGTAGAGGGATAGAGAGGGAAAAATACAGTAGGTAGGTAGGTAGTGGAGGAATAGAGAGAGAGAGGGAGGGAGAAATACAGTAGGTAGGTAGGTAGGTAGAGAGAGATAGAGAGAGAGGGAGAAATACAGTAGGTAGGTAGGTAGGTAGGTAGGTAGGTAGGCAGGTAGAGGGTTAGAGAGAGAGGAGAAATATAGTAGGTAGGTAGGTAGAGGGATAGAGAGAGAGAGGGAGGGAGAAATACAGTAGGTAGGTAGAGAGAGAGAGGGAGGGAGAAATACAGAAGGTAGGTAGATAGAGGGTTAGAGAGAGACGGGGGAGAAATACAGTAGGTAGGTAGGTAGGTAGGTAGGTAGGTAGGTAGGTAGGTAGAGGGTTAGCAGGAGGGAGGAAAATATAGTAAGTAGGTAGGTAGAGGGATATATAGAGAGAGGAGGGAGAAATACAGTAGGTAGGTAGGTAGGTAGAGGGATAGAGAGAGAGGGAAAATACAGTAGGTAGGTAGGTATGGTGGAGGAATAGAGAGAGAGAGGGAGGGAGAAACAGTACGGTAGGTAGGTAGGTAGGTAGAGGAGAGAGATAGAGGAAGAGAGGGAGAAATACAGTAGGTAGGTAGGTAGGTAGGTAGGTAGGTAGGTAGGTAGGTAGGTAGGTAGGTAGAGGGATAGAGAGAGAGAGAAATACAGTAGGTAGGTAGGTGGTAGAGGGATAGAGAGATAGGGAAAAAATACAGTAGGTAGGTCAGTAGAGGGGGAGAGAGAGAGAGAGGGAGGGAGAAATACAGTAGGTAGGTAGAGAGAGGGGGGAGAAATACAGTAGGTAGGTAGGTAGTAGAGATAGAGGGATAGATAGGGAGGGAGAAATACAGTAGGTAGGTAGAGGGAAAGAGAGAGGGGGGAGAAATACAGTAGGTAGGTAGGTAGGTAGGTAGAGTGATAGAGAGATAGGATAAAATACAGTAGGTAGGTCAGTAGAGGGGGAGATAGAGAGAGGGAGGGAGAAATACAGTAGGTAGGTAGAGAGAGGGGGGAGAAATACAGTAGGTAGGTAGGTAGGTAGGTAGGTAGGTAGGTAGGTAGGTAGAGAGATAGAGAGAGAGGGAGAAATACATTAGGTAGGTAGGTAGGTAGAGAGATAGAGAGAGAGGGAGAAATACGGTAGGTAGGTAGGTAGGTAGGTAGGTAGGTAGGTAGGTAGGTAGGTAGGTAGAGGGATAGATAGGGAGGGAGAAATACAGTAGGTAGGTAGGTAGGTAGAGGAAAGAGAGAGGGGGGAGAAATACAGTAGGTAGGTAGGTAGAGTGATAGAGAGAGAGGGAGAAATACAGTAGGTAGGTAGGTAGGGAGAGATAGAGAGAGAGAGAGGGAGGGAGAAATACAGTAGGTTGGTAGGGAGGTAGAGGGATAGAGAGAGAGGGAAAATACAGTAGGTAGGTAGGTAGTAGAGGAATAGAGAGAGAGAGGGAGGGAGAAATACAGTAGGTAGGTAGGTAGGTAAAGGACTAGAGAGTGAGGGAGAAATACAGTAGGTAGGTAGGTAGGTAGGTAGGTAGGTAGGTAGGTAGGTAGGTAGGTAGGTAGGCAGGCAGGTAGAGGGTTAGAGAGAGAGGGAGAAATATAGTAGGTAGGTAGGTAGAGGGATAGAGAGAGAGAGGGAGGGAGAAATACAGTAGGTAGGTAGGTAGGTAGAGAGAGAGAGGGAGGGAGAAATACAGAAGGTAGGTAGATAGAGGGTTAGAGAGAGACGGGGGAGAAATACAGTAGGTAGGTGGGTAGGTAGGTAGGTAGGTAGAGGGATATAGAGAGAAAGCGAGAAACACGGTAGGTAGGTAAGTAGGTAGAGGGATAGAGAGGGAGAAATACAGTAGTTAGGTAGGTAGGTAGAGTGATAGAGAGAGAGGGAGAAATACAGTAGGTAGGTAGGGAGGTAGAGGGATAGAGAGAGAGGGAAAAATACAGTAGGTAGGTAGGTAGTAGAGGAATAGAGAGAGAGAGGGAGGGAGAAATACAGTAGGTAGGTAGGTAGGTAAAGGACTAGAGAGTGAGGGAGAAATACAGTAGGTAGGCAGGCAGGCAGGCAGGCAGGTAGGTAGGTAGGTAGGTAGGTAGGTAGGTAGGCAGGCAGGCAGGTAGGTAGAGGGTTAGAGAGAGAGGGAGAAATATAGTAGGTAGGTAGGTAGAGGGATATATAGAGAGAGGGAGGGAGAAATACAGTAGGTAGGTAGGTAGGTAGGTAGAGGGATAGAGAGAGAGGGAAAAATACAGTAGGTAGGTAGGTAGTGGAGGAATAGAGAGAGAGAGGGAGGGAGAAATACAGTAGGTAGGTAGGTAGGTAGGTAGAGAGAGATAGAGAGAGAGGGAGAAATACAGTAGGTAGGTAGGTAGGTAGGTAGGTAGGTAGGTAGGTAGGTAGAGGGATAGAGAGAGAGAGAAATACAGTAGGTAGGTAGGTAGGTAGAGGGATAGAGAGATAGGGAAAAATACAGTAGGTAGGTCAGTAGAGGGGGAGAGAGAGAGAGAGGGAGGGAGAAATACAGTAGGTAGGTAGAGAGAGGGGGAGAAATACAGTAGGTAGGTAGGTAGGTAGAGATAGAGGGATAGATAGGGAGGGAGAAATGCAGTAGGTAGGTAGAGGGAAAGAGAGAGGGGGAGAAATACAGTAGGTAGGTAGGTAGGTAGGTAGAGTGATAGAGAGATAGGATAAAATACAGTAGGTAGGTCAGTAGAGGGGGAGATAGAGAGAGGGAGGGAGAAATACAGTAGGTAGGTAGAGAGAGGGGGGAGAAATACAGTAGGTAGGTAGAGAGATAGAGAGAGAGGGAGAAATACATTAGGTAGGTAGGTAGGTAGAGAGATAGAGAGAGAGGGAGAAATAAAGTAGGTAGGTAGGGGGGGAGAAATACAGTAGGTATGTAGGTAGGTAGAGGTATAAAGAGAGGAGGGAAATACTGTAGGTAGGTAGGTAGGGGGATAGAGAGAGAGAGGGAGAAATACGGTAGGTAGGTAGGTAGGTAGGTAGGTAGGTAGAGGGATAGATAGGGAGGGAGAAATACAGTAGGTAGGTAGGTAGGTAGGTAGAGGGAAAGAGAGAGGGGGGGAGAAATACAGTAGGTAGGTAGGTAGGTAGGTAGGTAGGTAGGTAGGTAGGTAGGCAGGTAGAGGGTTAGAGAGAGAGGGAGAAATATAGTAGGTAGGTAGGTAGAGGGATAGAGAGAGAGGGAGGGAGAAATACAGTAGGTAGGTAGAGAGAGAGAGGGAGGGAGAAATACAGAAGGTAGGTAGATAGAGGGTTAGAGAGAGACGGGGGAGAAATACAGTAGGTAGGTAGGTAGGTAGGTAGGTAGGTAGGTAGGTAGGTAGGTAGGTAGAGGGTTAGCGAGGGAGGGAGAAATATAGTAGGTAGGTAGGTAGAGGGATATATAGAGAGAGGGAGGGAGAAATACAGTAGGTAGGTAGGTAGGTAGAGGGATAGAGAGAGAGGGAAAAATACAGTAGGTAGGTAGGTAGTGGAGGAATAGAGAGAGAGAGGGAGGGAGAAATACAGTAGGTAGGTAGGTAGGTAGGTAGAGAGAGATAGAGAGAGAGGGAGAAATACAGTAGGTAGGTAGGTAGGTAGGTAGGTAGGTAGAGGGATAGAGAGAGAGAGAAATACAGTAGGTAGGTAGGTAGGTAGAGGGATAGAGAGATAGGGAAAAATACAGTAGGTAGGTCAGTAGAGGGGGAGAGAGAGAGAGAGGGAGGGAGAAATACAGTAGGTAGGTAGAGAGAGGGGGAGAAATACAGTAGGTAGGTAGGTAGGTAGAGATAGAGGGATAGATAGGGAGGGAGAAATACAGTAGGTAGGTAGAGGGAAAGAGAGAGGGGGGAGAAATACAGTAGGTAGGTAGGTAGGTAGGTAGAGTGATAGAGAGATAGGATAAAATACAGTAGGTAGGTCAGTAGAGGGGGTGATAGAGAGAGGGAGGGAGAAATACAGTAGGTAGGTAGAGAGAGGGGGAGAAATACAGTAGGTAGGTAGGTAGGTAGGTAGGTAGGTAGGTAGGTAGAGAGATAGAGAGAGATGGAGAAATACATTAGGTAGGTAGGTAGGTAGAGAGATAGAGAGAGAGGGAGAAATACAGTAGGTAGGTAGGTAGGTAGGTAGAGGAAGAGAGAGAGAGGGGAGAAATACAGTAGGTATGTAGGTAGGTAGAGGTATAAAGAGAGGGAGAAATACTGTAGGTAGGTAGGTAGGGGGATAGAGAGAGAGAGGGAGAAATACGGTAGGTAGGTAGGTAGGTAGGTAGAGAGAGATAGAGAGAGAGGGAGAAATACAGTAGTGGTAGGTAGGTAGGTAGGTAGGTAGGTAGGTAGGTAGGTAGTAGGTAGAGGGATAGAGAGAGAGAGAAATACAGTAGGTAGGTAGGTAGGTAGAGGGATAGAGAGATAGGGAAAAATACAGTAGGTAGGTCAGTAGAGGGGGAGAGAGAGAAAGAGGGAGGGAGAAATACAGTAGGTAGGTAGAGAGAGGGGGGAGAAATACAGTAGGTAGGTAGGTAGGTAGAGATAGAGGGATAGATAGGGAGGGAGAAATGCAGTAGGTAGGTAGAGGGAAAGAGAGAGGGGGGAGAAATACAGTAGGTAGGTAGGTAGGTAGGTAGAGTGATAGAGAGATAGGATAAAAATACAGTAGGTAGGTCAGTAGAGGGGGAGATAGAGAGAGGGAGGGAGAAATACAGTAGGTAGGTAGAGAGAGGGGGAGAAATACAGTAGGTAGGTAGGTAGGTAGGTAGAGAGATAGAGAGAGAGGGAGAAATAAAGTAGGTAGGTAGGGGGGAGAAATACAGTAGGTATGTAGGTAGGTAGAGGTATAAAGAGAGGGAGAAATACTGTAGGTAGGTAGGTAGGGGGATAGAGAGAGAGAGGGAGAAATACGGTAGGTAGGTAGGTAGGTAGGTAGGTAGGTAGGTAGAGGGATAGATAGGGAGGGAGAAATACAGTAGGTAGGTAGGTAGGTAGGTAGAGGGAAAGAGAGAGGGGGGAGAAATACAGTAGGTAGGTAGGTAGGTAGGTAGGTAGGTAGGTAGGTAGGTAGGTAGGCAGGTAGAGGGTTAGAGAGAGAGGGAGAAATATAGTAGGTAGGTAGGTAGAGGGATAGAGAGAGAGAGGGAGGGAGAAATACAGTAGGTAGGTAGAGAGAGAGAGGGAGGGAGAAATACAGAAGGTAGGTAGATAGAGGGTTAGAGAGAGACGGGGGAGAAATACAGTAGGTAGGTAGGTAGGTAGGTAGGTAGGTAGGTAGGTAGGTAGGTAGGTAGGTAGGTAGGTAGGTAGGTAGGTAGAGGGTTAGCGAGGGAGGGAGAAATATAGTAGGTAGGTAGGTAGAGGGATATAGAGAGAGAGGGAGGGAGAAATACAGTAGGTAGGTAGGTAGGTAGAGGGATAGAGAGAGAGGGAAAAATACAGTAGGTAGGTAGGTAGTGGAGGAATAGAGAGAGAGAGGGAGGGAGAAATACAGTAGGTAGGTAGGTAGGTAGGTAGAGAGAGATAGAGAGAGAGGGAGAAATACAGTAGGTAGGTAGGTAGGTAGGTAGGTAGGTAGAGGGATAGAGAGAGAGAGAAATACAGTAGGTAGGTAGGTAGGTAGAGGGATAGAGAGATAGGGAAAAATACAGTAGGTAGGTCAGTAGAGGGGGAGAGAGAGAGAGAGGGAGGGAGAAATACAGTAGGTAGGTAGAGAGAGGGGGGAGAAATACAGTAGGTAGGTAGGTAGGTAGAGATAGAGGGATAGATAGGGAGGGAGAAATACAGTAGGTAGGTAGAGGGAAAGAGAGAGGGGGGAGAAATACAGTAGGTAGGTAGGTAGGTAGGTAGAGTGATAGAGAGATAGGATAAAATACAGTAGGTAGGTCAGTAGAGGGGGAGATAGAGAGAGGGAGGGAGAAATACAGTAGGTAGGTAGAGAGAGGGGGGAGAAATACAGTAGGTAGGTAGGTAGGTAGGTAGGTAGGTAGGTAGAGAGATAGAGAGAGAGGGAGAAATACATTAGGTAGGTAGGTAGGTAGAGAGATAGAGAGAGAGGGAGAAATACAGTAGGTAGGTAGGTAGGTAGGTAGAGGAAGAGAGAGAGAGGGGGAGAAATACAGTAGGTATGTAGGTAGGTAGAGGTATAAAGAGAGGGAGAAATACTGTAGGTAGGTAGGTAGGGGGATAGAGAGAGAGAGGGAGAAATACGGTAGGTAGGTAGGTAGGTAGGTAGGTAGGTAGGTAGGTAGGTAGGTAGGTAGAGGGATAGATAGGGAGGGAGAAATACAGTAGGTAGGTAGGTAGGTAGAGGGAAAGAGAGAGGGGGGAGAAATACAGTAGGTAGGTAGGTAGAGTGATAGAGAGAGAGGGAGAAATACAGTAGGTAGGTAGGTAGGTAGGGAGAGATAGAGAGAGAGAGAGGGAGGGAGAAATACAGTAGGTTGGTAGGGAGGTAGAGGGATAGAGAGAGAGGGAAAATACAGTAGGTAGGTAGGTAGTAGAGGAATAGAGAGAGAGAGGGAGGGAGAAATACAGTAGGTAGGTAGGTAGGTAGAGAGAGAGAGGGAGGGAGAAATACAGAAGGTAGGTAGATAGAGGGTTAGAGAGAGACGGGGGAGAAATACAGTAGGTAGGTGGGTAGGTAGGTAGGTAGGTAGAGGGATATAGAGAGAAAGCGAGAAACACAGTAGGTAGGTAAGTAGGTAGAGGGATAGAGAGGGAGAAATACAGTAGTTAGGTAGGTAGGTAGAGTGATAGAGAGAGAGGGAGAAATACAGTAGGTAGGTAGGGAGGTAGAGGGATAGAGAGAGAGGGAAAAATACAGTAGGTAGGTAGGTAGTAGAGGAATAGAGAGAGAGAGGGAGGGAGAAATACAGTAGGTAGGTAGGTAGGTAAAGGACTAGAGAGTGAGGGAGAAATACAGTAGGTAGGCAGGCAGGCAGGCAGGCAGGTAGGTAGGTAGGTAGGTAGGTAGGTAGGTAGGTAGGTAGGCAGGCAGGCAGGTAGGTAGAGGGTTAGAGAGAGAGGGAGAAATATAGTAGGTAGGTAGGTAGAGGGATATATAGAGAGAGGGAGGGAGAAATACAGTAGGTAGGTAGGTAGGTAGGTAGAGGGATAGAGAGAGAGGGAAAAATACAGTAGGTAGGTAGGTAGTGGAGGAATAGAGAGAGAGAGGGAGGGAGAAATACAGTAGGTAGGTAGGTAGGTAGGTAGAGAGAGATAGAGAGAGAGGGAGAAATACAGTAGGTAGGTAGGTAGGTAGGTAGGTAGGTAGGTAGGTAGAGGGATAGAGAGAGAGAGAAATACAGTAGGTAGGTAGGTAGGTAGAGGGATAGAGAGATAGGGAAAAATACAGTAGGTAGGTCAGTAGAGGGGGAGAGAGAGAGAGAGGGAGGGAGAAATACAGTAGGTAGGTAGAGAGAGGGGGGAGAAATACAGTAGGTAGGTAGGTAGGTAGAGATAGAGGGATAGATAGGGAGGGAGAAATGCAGTAGGTAGGTAGAGGGAAAGAGAGAGGGGGGAGAAATACAGTAGGTAGGTAGGTAGGTAGGTAGAGTGATAGAGAGATAGGATAAAATACAGTAGGTAGGTCAGTAGAGGGGGAGATAGAGAGAGGGAGGGAGAAATACAGTAGGTAGGTAGAGAGAGGGGGGAGAAATACAGTAGGTAGGTAGGTAGGTAGGTAGAGAGATAGAGAGAGAGGGAGAAATAAAGTAGGTAGGTAGGGGGGGAGAAATACAGTAGGTATGTAGGTAGGTAGAGGTATAAAGAGAGGGAGAAATACTGTAGGTAGGTAGGTAGGGGGATAGAGAGAGAGAGGGAGAAATACGGTAGGTAGGTAGGTAGGTAGGTAGGTAGGTAGGTAGGTAGAGGGATAGATAGGGAGGGAGAAATACAGTAGGTAGGTAGGTAGGTAGGTAGAGGGAAAGAGAGAGGGGGGAGAAATACAGTAGGTAGGTAGGTAGGTAGGTAGGTAGGTAGGTAGGTAGGTAGGTAGGTAGGTAGGCAGGTAGAGGGTTAGAGAGAGAGGGAGAAATATAGTAGGTAGGTAGGTAGAGGGATAGAGAGAGAGAGGGAGGGAGAAATACAGTAGGTAGGTAGAGAGAGAGAGGGAGGGAGAAATACAGAAGGTAGGTAGATAGAGGGTTAGAGAGAGACGGGGGAGAAATACAGTAGGTAGGTAGGTAGGTAGGTAGGTAGGTAGGTAGGTAGGTAGGTAGGTAGGTAGAGGGTTAGCGAGGGAGGGAGAAATATAGTAGGTAGGTAGGTAGAGGGATATAGAGAGAGAGGGAGGGAGAAATACAGTAGGTAGGTAGGTAGGTAGAGGGATAGAGAGAGAGGGAAAAATACAGTAGGTAGGTAGGTAGTGGAGGAATAGAGAGAGAGAGGGAGGGAGAAATACAGTAGGTAGGTAGGTAGGTAGGTAGAGAGAGATAGAGAGAGAGGGAGAAATACAGTAGGTAGGTAGGTAGGTAGGTAGGTAGGTAGGTAGAGGGATAGAGAGAGAGAGAAATACAGTAGGTAGGTAGGTAGGTAGAGGGATAGAGAGATAGGGAAAAATACAGTAGGTAGGTCAGTAGAGGGGGAGAGAGAGAGAGAGGGAGGGAGAAATACAGTAGGTAGGTAGAGAGAGGGGGGAGAAATACAGTAGGTAGGTAGGTAGGTAGAGATAGAGGGATAGATAGGGAGGGAGAAATACAGTAGGTAGGTAGAGGGAAAGAGAGAGGGGGGAGAAATACAGTAGGTAGGTAGGTAGGTAGGTAGAGTGATAGAGAGATAGGATAAAATACAGTAGGTAGGTCAGTAGAGGGGGAGATAGAGAGAGGGAGGGAGAAATACAGTAGGTAGGTAGAGAGAGGGGGGAGAAATACAGTAGGTAGGTAGGTAGGTAGGTAGGTAGGTAGGTAGGTAGGTAGAGAGATAGAGAGAGAGGGAGAAATACATTAGGTAGGTAGGTAGGTAGAGAGATAGAGAGAGAGGGAGAAATACAGTAGGTAGGTAGGTAGGTAGGTAGAGGAAGAGAGAGAGAGGGGGAGAAATACAGTAGGTATGTAGGTAGGTAGAGGTATAAAGAGAGGGAGAAATACTGTAGGTAGGTAGGTAGGGGGATAGAGAGAGAGAGGGAGAAATACGGTAGGTAGGTAGGTAGGTAGGTAGGTAGGTAGGTAGGTAGGTAGGTAGGTAGGTAGAGGGATAGATAGGGAGGGAGAAATACAGTAGGTAGGTAGGTAGGTAGAGGGAAAGAGAGAGGGGGGAGAAATACAGTAGGTAGGTAGGTAGAGTGATAGAGAGAGAGGGAGAAATACAGTAGGTAGGTAGGTAGGGAGAGATAGAGAGAGAGAGAGGGAGGGAGAAATACAGTAGGTTGGTAGGGAGGTAGAGGGATAGAGAGAGAGGGAAAATACAGTAGGTAGGTAGGTAGTAGAGGAATAGAGAGAGAGAGGGAGGGAGAAATACAGTAGGTAGGTAGGTAGGTAAAGGACTAGAGAGTGAGGGAGAAATACAGTAGGTAGGTAGGTAGGTAGGTAGGTAGGTAGGTAGGTAGGTAGGTAGGTAGGTAGGTAGGTAGGCAGGCAGGTAGAGGGTTAGAGAGAGAGGGAGAAATATAGTAGGTAGGTAGGTAGAGGGATAGAGAGAGAGAGGGAGGGAGAAATACAGTAGGTAGGTAGGTAGGTAGAGAGAGAGAGGGAGGGAGAAATACAGAAGGTAGGTAGATAGAGGGTTAGAGAGAGACGGGGGAGAAATACAGTAGGTAGGTGGGTAGGTAGGTAGGTAGGTAGAGGGATATAGAGAGAAAGCGAGAAACACAGTAGGTAGGTAAGTAGGTAGAGGGATAGAGAGGGAGAAATACAGTAGTTAGGTAGGTAGGTAGAGTGATAGAGAGAGAGGGAGAAATACAGTAGGTAGGTAGGGAGGTAGAGGGATAGAGAGAGAGGGAAAAATACAGTAGGTAGGTAGGTAGTAGAGGAATAGAGAGAGAGAGGGAGGGAGAAATACAGTAGGTAGGTAGGTAGGTAAAGGACTAGAGAGTGAGGGAGAAATACAGTAGGTAGGCAGGCAGGCAGGCAGGCAGGCAGGTAGGTAGGTAGGTAGGTAGGTAGGTAGGTAGGCAGGCAGGCAGGTAGGTAGAGGGTTAGAGAGAGAGGGAGAAATATAGTAGGTAGGTAGGTAGAGGGATATATAGAGAGAGGGAGGGAGAAATACAGTAGGTAGGTAGGTAGGTAGGTAGAGGGATAGAGAGAGAGGGAAAAATACAGTAGGTAGGTAGGTAGTGGAGGAATAGAGAGAGAGAGGGAGGGAGAAATACAGTAGGTAGGTAGGTAGGTAGGTAGAGAGAGATAGAGAGAGAGGGAGAAATACAGTAGGTAGGTAGGTAGGTAGGTAGGTAGGTAGGTAGGTAGGTAGGTAGGTAGGTAGGTAGAGGGATAGAGAGAGAGAGAAATACAGTAGGTAGGTAGGTAGGTAGAGGGATAGAGAGATAGGGAAAAATACAGTAGGTAGGTCAGTAGAGGGGGAGAGAGAGAGAGAGGGAGGGAGAAATACAGTAGGTAGGTAGAGAGAGGGGGGAGAAATACAGTAGGTAGGTAGGTAGGTAGAGATAGAGGGATAGATAGGGAGGGAGAAATGCAGTAGGTAGGTAGAGGGAAAGAGAGAGGGGGGAGAAATACAGTAGGTAGGTAGGTAGGTAGGTAGAGTGATAGAGAGATAGGATAAAATACAGTAGGTAGGTCAGTAGAGGGGGAGATAGAGAGAGGGAGGGAGAAATACAGTAGGTAGGTAGAGAGAGGGGGGAGAAATACAGTAGGTAGGTAGGTAGGTAGGTAGAGAGATAGAGAGAGAGGGAGAAATACATTAGGTAGGTAGGTAGGTAGAGAGATAGAGAGAGAGGGAGAAATAAAGTAGGTAGGTAGGGGGGGAGAAATACAGTAGGTATGTAGGTAGGTAGAGGTATAAAGAGAGGGAGAAATACTGTAGGTAGGTAGGTAGGGGGATAGAGAGAGAGAGGGAGAAATACGGTAGGTAGGTAGGTAGGTAGGTAGGTAGAGGGATAGATAGGGAGGGAGAAATACAGTAGGTAGGTAGGTAGGTAGGTAGAGGGAAAGAGAGAGGGGGGAGAAATACAGTAGGTAGGTAGGTAGAGTGATAGAGAGAGAGGGAGAAATACAGTAGGTAGGTAGGTAGGGAGAGATAGAGAGAGAGAGAGGGAGGGAGAAATACAGTAGGTTGGTAGGGAGGTAGAGGGATAGAGAGAGAGGGAAAATACAGTAGGTAGGTAGGTAGTAGAGGAATAGAGAGAGAGAGGGAGGGAGAAATACAGTAGGTAGGTAGGTAGGTAGGTAGGTAGGTAGGTAGGTAGGTAGGTAGGTAGGTAGGTAGGTAGGCAGGTAGAGGGTTAGAGAGAGAGGGAGAAATATAGTAGGTAGGTAGGTAGAGGGATAGAGAGAGAGAGGGAGGGAGAAATACAGTAGGTAGGTAGGTAGGTAGGTAGAGAGAGAGAGGGAGGGAGAAATACAGAAGGTAGGTAGATAGAGGGTTAGAGAGAGACGGGGGAGAAATACAGTAGGTAGGTGGGTAGGTAGGTAGGTAGGTAGAGGGATATAGAGAGAAAGCGAGAAACACAGTAGGTAGGTAAGTAGGTAGAGGGATAGAGAGAGAGGGAGAAATGCAGTAGTTAGGTAGGTAGGTAGAGTGATAGAGAGAGAGGGAGAAATACAGTAGGTAGGTAGGTAGGGAGAGATAGAGAGAGAGAGAGGGAGGGAGAAATACAGTAGGTTGGTAGGGAGGTAGAGGGATAGAGAGAGAGGGAAAAATACAGTAGGTAGGTAGGTAGTAGAGGAATAGAGAGAGAGAGGGAGGGAGAAATACAGTAGGTAGGTAGGTAGGTAAAGGACTAGAGAGTGAGGGAGAAATACAGTAGGTAGGCAGGCAGGCAGGCAGGTAGGTAGGTAGGTAGGTAGGTAGGTAGGTAGGCAGGCAGGCAGGTAGGTAGGTAGAGGGTTAGAGAGAGAGGGAGAAATATAGTAGGTAGGTAGGTAGAGGGATATATAGAGAGAGGGAGGGAGAAATACAGTAGGTAGGTAGGTAGGTAGGTAGAGGGATAGAGAGAGAGGGAAAAATACAGTAGGTAGGTAGGTAGTGGAGGAATAGAGAGAGAGAGGGAGGGAGAAATACAGTAGGTAGGTAGGTAGGTAGAGAGAGATAGAGAGAGAGGGAGAAATACAGTAGGTAGGTAGGTAGGTAGGTAGGTAGGTAGGTAGGTAGGTAGGTAGGTAGAGGGATAGAGAGAGAGAGAAATACAGTAGGTAGGTAGGTAGGTAGAGGGATAGAGAGATAGGGAAAATACGGTAGGTAGGTCAGTAGAGGGGGAGAGAGAGAGAGAGGGAGGGAGAAATACAGTAGGTAGGTAAAGAGAGGGGGGAGAAATACAGTAGGTAGGTAGGTAGGTAGAGATAGAGGGATAGATAGGGAGGGAGAAATGCAGTAGGTAGGTAGAGGGAAAGAGAGAGGGGGGAGAAATACAGTAGGTAGGTAGGTAGGTAGGTAGAGTGATAGAGAGATAGGATAAAATACAGTAGGTAGGTCAGTAGAGGGGGAGATAGAGAGAGGGAGGGAGAAATACAGTAGGTAGGTAGAGAGAGGGGGGAGAAATACAGTAGGTAGGTAGGTAGGTAGGTAGAGAGATAGAGAGAGAGGGAGAAATACATTAGGTAGGTAGGTAGGTAGAGAGATAGAGAGAGAGGGAGAAATACAGTAGGTAGGTAGGTAGGTAGAGGAAGAGAGAGAGAGGGGGAGAAATACAGTAGGTAGGTAGGTAGGTAGAGGTATAAAGAGAGGGAGAAATACTGTAGGTAGGTAGGTAGGGGGATAGAGAGAGAGAGAGGGAGAAATACGGTAGGTAGGTAGGTAGGTAGGTAGGTAGGTAGGTAGGTAGAGGGATAGATAGGGAGGGAGAAATACAGTAGGTAGGTAGGTAGGTAGGTAGAGGGAAAGAGAGAGGGGGGAGAAATACAGTAGGTAGGTAGGTAGAGTGATAGAGAGAGAGGGAGAAATACAGTAGGTAGGTAGGTAGGGAGAGATAGAGAGAGAGAGAGGGAGGGAGAAATACAGTAGGTTGGTAGGGAGGTAGAGGGATAGAGAGAGAGGGAAAAATACAGTAGGTAGGTAGGTAGTAGAGGAATAGAGAGAGAGAGGGAGGGAGAAATACAGTAGGTAGGTAGGTAGGTAAAGGACTAGAGAGTGAGGGAGAAATACAGTAGGTAGGTAGGTAGGTAGGTAGGTAGGTAGGTAGGTAGGTAGGTAGGTAGGTAGGTAGGCAGGCAGGAAGGTAGGTAGGTAGAGGGTTAGAGAGAGAGGGAGAAATATAGTAGGTAGGTAGGTAGAGGGATAGAGAGAGAGAGGGAGGGAGAAATACAGAAGGTAGGTAGGTAGGTAGGTAGAGAGAGAGAGGGAGGGAGAAATACAGAAGGTAGGTAGATAGAGGGTTAGAGAGAGACGCGGGAGAAATACAGTAGGTAGGTGGGTAGGTAGGTAGGTAGAGGGATATAGAGAGAAAGCGAGAAACACAGTAGGTAGGTAAGTAGGTAGAGGGATAGAGAGAGAGGGAGAAATACAGTAGTTAGGTAGGGAGGGAGAGCGAGAGCGAGAAAGAGGGAGAAATACAGTAGGTAGGTAGGTAGGTAGGTAGAGGGATAGAGAGAGAGAGGGAGGGAGAAATACACTAGGTAGGTAGGTAGGTAGAGGGATAGAGAGAGAGTGAAAAATACAGTAGGTAGGTAGGTAGGTAGTAGAGGAATAGAGAGAGAGAGGGAGGGAGAAATACAGTAGGTAGGTAGGTAGGTAGGTAGGTAGGTAGGTAGGTAGGTAGGTAGGTAGGTAGGTAGAGGGATAGAGAGAGGGGGGAGAAATACAGTAGGTAGGTAGGTATGTAGAGGGATAGAGAGATAGGGAAAATACAGTAGGTAGGTCAGTAGAGGGAGAGAGAGAGAGAGGGAGGGAGAAATACAGTAGGTAGGTAGACAGAGGGGGGAGAAATACAGTAGGTAGGTAGGTAGGTAAAGGACAAGAGAGAGGGAGAAATACAGTAGGTAGGTAGGTAGGTAGGTTGGTAGGTAGGTAGGTAGGTAGGTAGAGGGTTAGAGAGAGAGGGAGAAATATAGTAGGTAGGTAGGTAGAGGGATAGAGAGAGAGAGGGAGGGAGAAATACAGTAGGTAGGTAGGTAGGTAGGTAGAGGGATAGAGAGAGAGGGAAAAATACAGTAGGTAGGTAGGTAGTAGAGGAATAGAGAGAGAGGGAGGGAGAAATACAGTAGGTAGGTAGGTAGGTAGAGAGAGAGCGGGAGAAATACAGTAGGTAGGTCAGTAGAGGGGGAGAGAGAGAGGGAGGGAGAAATACAGTAGGTAGGTAGGTAGGTAGAGGGATAGAGAGGGAGAAATACAGTAGTTAGGGAGGGAGGGAGAGGGAGAGCGAGAAAGAGGGAGAAATACAGTAGGTAGGTAGGTAGAGGGATAGAGAGAGAGAGGGAGGGAGAAATACAGTAGGTAGGTAGGTAGGTAGGTAGAGGGATAGAGAGAGAGGGAAAAATACAGTAGGTAGGTAGGTAGTAGAGGAATAGAGAGAGAGGGAGGGAGAAATACAGTAGGTAGGTAGGTAGGTAGGTAGGTAGGTAGGTAGGTAGGTAGGTAGGTAGAGAGAGATAGAGAGAGAGGGAGAAATACAGTAGGTAGGTAGGTAGGTAGGTAGGTAGGTAGGTAGGTAGGTAGGTAGGTAGGTAGGTAGGTAGGTAGAGGGATAGAGGGATAGAGAGAGAGAGGGAGAAATACAGTAGGTAGGTAGGTAGGTAGAGGGATAGAGAGATAGGGAAAAATACAGTAGGTAGGTAGGTAGTAGAGGAATAGAGAGAGAGGGGGAGGGAGAAATACAGTGGGTAGGTAGGTAGGTAGAGAGAGATAGGGAGAGAGGGAGAAATACAGTAGGTAGGTAGGTAGGTAGATAGGTAGGTAGGTAGGTAGGTAGGTAGGTAGGTAGGTAGGTAGGTAGGTAGGTAGAGGGATAGAGAGAGAGAGGGAGAAATACAGTAGGTAGGTCAGTAGAGGGGGAGAGAGAGAGAGAGGGAGGGAGAAATACAGTAGGTAGGTAGAGGGGGGGAGAAATACAGTAGGTAGGTAGGTAGAGATAGAGGGATAGATAGGGAGGGAGAAATACAGTAGGTAGGTAGGTAGGTAGGTAGAGGGTTAGAGAGAGAGGGAGAAATATAGTAGGTAGGTAAGTAGAGGGATAGAGAGAGAGAGGGGGAGGGAGAAATACAGTAGGTATGTAGGTAGGTAGAGAGAGAGGGGGAGGGAGAAATACAGAAGGTAGGTAGGTAGGTAGAGGGTTAGAGAGAGAGGGGGGAGAAATACAGTAGGTCGGTAGGTAGGTAGAGGGATAGAGAGAGAGGGAAAAATACAGTAGGTAGGTAGGTAGTAGAGGAATAGAGAGAGAGGGAGAAATACAGTAGTTAGGTAGGTAGGTAGGTAGATAGGTAGGTAGGTAGAGGGATAGAGAGAGAGGGAGAAATACAGTAGTTAGGTAGGTAGATAGGATAGAGAGAGAGAGGGAGGGAGAAATACAGTAGGTAGGTAGAGAGAGATAGGGAGAGAGGGAGAAATACAGTAGGTAGGTCAGTAGAGGGGGAGAGAGAGGGAGGGAGGGAGAAATACAGTAGGTAGGTAGAGAGAGGGGAGGGAGAAATACAGTAGGTAGGTAGGTAAAGGACGAGAGAGAGGGAGAAATACAGTAGGTAGGTAGGTAGGTAGGTAGGTAGGTAGGTAGGTAGGTAGGTAGGTAGGTAGGTAGAGGGTTAGAGAGAGAGGGAGAAATATAGTAGGTAGGTAGGTAGAGAGATAGAGAGAGGGAGAGACGGAGAAATACAGTAGGTAGGTAGGTAGGTAGAGGGAGAGAGATGGAGAAATACAGTAGGTAGGTAGGTAGGTAGGTAGAGAGAGAGAGGGAGGGAGAAATGCAGAAGGTAGGTAGGTAGAGGGCTAGAGAGAGAGGGGGGAGAAATACAGTAGGTAGGTAGGTAGGTAGGTAGGTAGGTAGGTAGGTAGAGGGATATAGAGAGAAAGCGAGAAACACAGTAGGTAGGTAGGTAGAGGGATAGGGAGAGAGGGAGAATTACAGTAGGGAGGGAGGGAGGGAGAGAGAGAGTGGGAGAAATACAGTAGGTAGGCAGGTAGGTAGAAAGAGAGAGGGGGGGAGAAATACGGTAGGTAGGTAGATGGATAAAGAGGGAGAGGGATAAATACAGTAGGTAGGTAAGTAGGTAAAGGACTAGAGAGTGAGGGAGAAATAGAGTAGGTAGGTAGGTAGGTAGGTAGGTAGGTAGGTAGGTAGGTAGGTAGAGGGTTAGAGAGAGAGGGAGAAATATAGTAGGTAGGTAGGTAGAGGGATATAGAGCGAGAGGGAGGGAGAAATACAGTAGGTAGGTAGATAGGTAGAGGGATAGAGAGAGAGGGAAAAATACAGTAGGTAGGTAGGTAGTAGAGGAATAGAGAGAGACAGGGAGGGAGAAATACAGTAGGTAGGTATGTAGGTAGGTAGAGATAGAGAGAGAGGGAGAAATACAGTAGGTAGGTCAGTAGAGGGGGAGAGAGAGAGAGAGGGAGGGAGAAATACAGTAGGTAGGTAGAGATAGAGGGATAGATAGGGAGGGAGAAATACAGTAGGTAGGTAGAGGGAAAGAGAGAGGGGGGAGAAATACAGTAGGTAGGTAGGTAGGTAGAGTGATAGATAGGATAAAATACAGTAGGTAGGTCAGTAGAGGGGGAGAGAGAGAGAGAGGGAGGGAGAAATACAGTAGGTAGGTAGAGAGAGGGGGGAGAAATACAGTAGGTAGGTAGGTAGGTAGAGATAGAGGGATAGATAGGGAGGGAGAAATACAGTAGGTAGGTAGAGGGATAGAGAGAGAGAGAGAAATACAGTAGGTAGGTAGGTAGGTAGAAGGATAGAAAGATAGGGAAAAATACAGTAGGTAGGTCAGTAGAGGGGGAGAGAGAGAGAGAGAGGGAGGGAGAAATACAGTAGGTAGGTAGAGAGAGGGGGAGAAATACAGTAGGTAGGTAGGTAGGTAGAGATAGAGGGATAGATAGGGAGGGAGAAATACAGTAGGTAGGTAGAGGGATAGAGAGAGAGAGAAATACAGTAGGTATATATAATATATATATATAAATTGAGATTTATTAACCGCACCCTCTCCCCACAGGGACCCGGGGTGGTGCACAGGCATAATTAAAAACAATATACCATAATACAAACATTACTTAAAATAGAATTAAATAGAATTACCTGTGCTAAAAATATAAAATTAAAAACCCATTAAAATATTTGTAGTTAAAAGACAGAGAGAACTATTCAAGGCCGGCCAGTCGAAAGAGATGGGTCTTCAATTTTACACGGAAGGAGCGGAGGTCGGTGGTCGTTCTAATATCAGGGGGAAGGTCGTTCCAGAGGGCCGGGCCCGCCACAGAGAGCGCCCTTCCCCTGGGCGTCGCCCGCTGACAAAGTCTAGTGGACGGCACCCGGAGAAGCCCCTCTCTGTGGGAGCGAATCGGCCGTGAGGATGTGTGGGGCAGGATCCGATCTCGCAGATAGCTAGGTCCCGAGCCATGGAGCGCTTTGAAGATGATAACTAACACCTTGAAGCGCACCCGGAAGACGACAGGTAGCCAGTGCAGCTCGCGCAGGAGCGGTGTTACGTGGGCAAACCTAGAGGTGCCCATAATTGCTCGCGCGGCCGCATTCTGAACTAACTGAAGCCTCCGGGTGCACCTCAAGGGGAGCCCCATGTAGAGAGAGTTACAATAGTCCAGTCGGGATGTCACGAGGGCATGAGTGACTGTGCGAAGGGCGTCCCGATCCAATAGGGGGCGCAATTGGCGAACCAGGCGAACCTGGTAAAACGCCCTCCTGGCCACGGCTGTCACTTGCTCTTCCATAGACAGCCGGGTATCCAGGAGGACACCCAAATTGCGCGCCCCATCCACAGGGGCAAGATGTTCGCCCCCTATGGCCAGCGTTGGAGAAAGCTGGTTGAATCGGGCAGCCGGAAACCACAGCCACTCGGTCTTGGTCGGGTTGAGCCTAAGTCCGTTACTTCCCATCCAGATCCGCACGGCTTCCAGGCACTGGCACATCACCGCTACGGCATCGTTGGGGTGGTTTGGGGTAGATATGTACAGCTGGGTGTCATCAGCGTACAGATGGTACTCTACCCCAAAACCACGGATGATCTCACCCAGCGGCTTCATATATGCATTAAACAGGAGAGGCGAGAGGACCGACCCCTGAGGCACCCCGCATGTGAGGGGTCTCGGGGTCGACCTCTGCTCTCCTGCCCGCACAAATTGCGATCGGCCAGAGAGGTAGGAGGAGAACCACCGCAAAACGGTGCCTCCCACCCCCAACCCCCCCAGCCGATGCAATAGGATACCATGGTCGATGGTATCGAAAGCCGCTGAGAGGTCTAATAGGACCAGGATGGAGGAACATCCCCCATCTCTGGCCCTCCAGAGATCATCTACCAACGCGACCAATGCCGTCTCGGTGCTATGCCCGGGCCGAAAGCCGGACTGGCGCGGATCTAGATAGTCAACTTCCTCCAGGTGACGGGGAAACTGTTGTGCCACCACACTCTCAACAACCTTCGCCAAGAAGGGAAGGTTGGAGACTGGACGGTAGTTGTTCAAAAGAGCTGGGTCCAAAGAGGGCTTCTTGAGGAGGGGCCTCACCATAGCCTCTTTTAGGGAGGCAGGCAAGGAACCCTCACTCAAGGATGCGTTGATAACCTCTTGGAGCCAGCCTCGTGTCACCTCCCAGGATGCCAGTACAAGCCAGGAGGGGCACGGGTCCAATGAACATGTGGTGGCTCGCAGTCGCCCACGTAACCTGTCCATATCCTCGGAAGTAACGGGGTCAAACTCCTCCCAAACAAGATCTCCCTCGTGGCATCCCACTGGGCCATGAATGGGGGCTAGCTCACTCTGTATCTGGGCGGTTTTCTCCTGCAGAAAAATCACAAATTCCTCTGCCCTACCCTGTAACGGGGCTTCCCGCTCCCTCTGTTGAAGGAGGGAACGGGTCACCCTAAACAGGGCGGCAGGGCGGTTTTCTGCGGATGCTATGAGGGTGGCACAATGATGACGTTTGGCCACCCTCAGCGCCACAATGTAAGTCCGTAAATGGGCTCTTACCTGTGTCCGGTCAGATTCAGAGCGGCTAGCCCTCCATCTTCTCTCTAGGCATCTCTTGCGGCGTTTCATCACCCGCAGCCCCTCAGTAAACCAAGGAGCCAGGGTGGTTCGCCGCCGCGAGAGAGGCCGCAAGGGCGCGACCCGATCCAAGGCTCCCACGGCCGCACTATTCCATGCGGCCGTGAGGTCCTCCATCGGGGCGCGGGTCAGGGATACAGGAAATGGCCCAAGCGCTGTCTGGAACCCATCCGGGTCCATCAAGCGCCTGGGGCGGTACCAGATTGGTAACTCTGGTTCCGCCTCCCCGCGGAGGGGAGCAGCGGTCGGAAAGTCGAGTCGGAGAAGTGAGTGGTCTGACCATGACAAGGGTATGATGTCTATGTCCCCTGTACCCAGATCACTCTTCCATTGGCCCGAGACGAAGATGAGGTCCGGCGTATGTCCACCCTCATGGGTGGGGCCTTGAATTACTTGGGTCAGGTCCATGGCCGTCATGGAAGCCATGAACTCCCGAGCTACCACGGATGATTCGCCCAACGATGGCAGGTTAAAGTCCCCCATAACTATAAGTCTGGGGGTCTCCACTGCCACCGTAGCGATCACCTCCAGGAGCTCGGGCAGGGCTGCTGCTACATAGCGGGGAGCCAGGTATACAACCAGCAAGCCCAACTGCCTCCCTAGGCCCCACTTCATGCAGAGGGACTCACAGCCGGAGGTCTGCGGCACAATGGTCTCTCTCGGCTCCAGGCCTTCCTTGATAATGACCGCTACCCCACCACCCCTGCCTAGGGCCCGCGGCTGATGAAATGCGCGGTAACCTGGTGGGCACATTTCAACGAGGGGATGACCTCCCTCGTGGCCCAACCAGGTCTCCGCAATTCCTACCAGGTCCGGCTCCCCCTCTGACACAAGGTCACTAATGAGGGGGGCTTTGTTGACAACGGACCTGGCGTTGCAAAACATCAGCCGCAGACCCTGGCTCTGTATTCCCTGGCCACCTAGCCTGCGAGGGTTGTGGCACCCGACCGTTTGTAACCAACGGCTGCGTGCCACCAACCGGGAGGATGAAAATTGTCTCCCCTCGGTCCTGCCCCTCCCCACGACCCTCTGAATTGGTATGCCCTCCTGAGGAACGACTCGGGTATCCCCCTGCCTTTCGCCTTCCGCTTCCCGCCGTCGAGTGCTATCCTGGCCCTTACTACTAATTGCTGTTTCCATCTCCATCTGTCTATATCTATATCTACTATATCTATATCTACCCCCCTCCCTTGAACCCCCTAAAAAAGATAATTTAAATAAGTTAAAAACTAAAAATCCCCTAAGGCCGCGCTTCGCCCATCTCTTCGGATTTACAATACCATCATCGAGATGTGCCCTAGATAAATCAAGGGGCCATACCTGCGAGAGCGGGGACTCTCGCAGCGATAGCAGGTAGGTAGGTAGGTAGAGTGATAGAGAGATAGGATAAAATATAGTAGGTAGGTCAGTAGAGGGGGAGATAGAGAGAGAGGGAGGGAGAAATACAGTAGGTAGGTAGAGAGAGGGGGGGAGAAATACAGTAGGTAGGTAGGTAGGTAGGTAGGTAGGTAGAGAGATAGAGAGAGAGGGAGAAATACATTAGGTAGGTAGGTAGGTAGAGGGATAGAGAGAGAGGGAGAAATACAGTAGGTAGGTAGGTAGGTAGAGGAAGAGAGAGAGAGGGGGAGAAATACAGTAGGTATGTAGGTAGGTAGAGGTATAAAGAGAGGGAGAAATACTGTAGGTAGGTAGGTAGGTAGGGGGATAGAGAGAGAGAGAGAGAGGGAGAAATACGGTAGGTAGGTAGGTAGGTAGGTAGGTAGGTAGGTAGGTAGGTAGGTAGGTAGAGGGATAGATAGGGAGGGAGAAATACAGTAGGTAGGTAGGTAGGTAGAGGGAAAGAGAGGGGGGGAGAAATACAGTAGGTAGGTAGGTAGAGTGATAGAGAGAGAGGGAGAAATACAGTAGGTAGGTAGGTAGGGAGAGAGAGAGAGAGAGAGGGAGGGGGAAATACAGTAGGTAGGTAGGGAGGTAGAGGGATAGAGATAGAGGGAAAATACAGTAGGTAGGTAGGTAGTAGAGGAATAGAGAGAGAGAGGGAGGGAGAAATACAGTAGGTAGGTAGGTAGGTAGGTAAAGGACTAGAGAGTGAGGGAGAAATACAGTAGGTAGGCAGGTAGGCAGGTAGGTAGGTAGAGGGTTAGAGAGAGAGGGAGAAATATAGTAGGTAGGTAGGTAGGCAGGTAGGCAGGTAGGTAGGTAGAGGGTTAGAGAGAGGGAGAAATATAGTAGGTAGGTAGGTAGAGGGATAGAGAGAGAGAGGGAGGGAGAAATACAGTAGGTAGGTAGATAGAGGGTTAGAGAGAGACGGGGGAGAAATACAGTAGGTAGGTGGGTAGGTAGGTAGGTAGGTAGAGGGATATAGAGAGAAAGCTAGAAACACAGTAGGTAGGTAAGTAGGTAGAGGGATAGAGAGGGAGAAATACAGTAGTTAGGTAGGGAGGGAGAGGGAGAGCGAGAAAGAGGGAGAAATACAGTAGGTAGGTAGGTAGGTAGAGGGATAGAGAGAGAGAGGGAGGGAGAAATACACTAGGTAGGTAGGTAGGTAGGTAGGTAGAGGGATAGAGAGAGGGGGAAAATACAGTAGGTAGGTAGGTAGTAGAGGAATAGAGAGAGAGGGAGAAATACAGTAGTTAGGTAGGTAGGTAGGTAGGTAGATAGGTAGGTAGGTAGGTAGAGGGATAGAGAGAGAGGGAGAAATACAGTAGGTAGGTAGAGAGAGATAGAGAGAGAGGGAGAAATACAGTAGGTAGGTAGGTAGGTAGGTAGGTAGGTAGGTAGGTAGGTAGGTAGGTAGAGGGATAGAGAGGTAGGTAAAAATACAGTAGGTAGGTCAGTAGAGGGGGAGAGAGAGAGGGAGGGAGGGAGAAATACAGTAGGTAGGTAGAGAGAGGGGGGGAGAAATACAGTAGGTAGGTAGGTAGGTAGGTAGGTAGGTAGGTAGGTAGGTAGAGGGTTAGAGAGAGAGGGAGAAATATAGTAGGTAGGTAGGTAGAGGGATAGAGAGAGGGAGAGACGGAGAAATACAGTAGGTAGGTAGGTAGGTAGAGGGAGAGAGAGGGAGAAATACAGTAGGTAGGTAGGTAGGTAGGTAGAGAGAGAGAGGGAGGGAGAAATGCAGAAGGTAGGTAGGTAGAGGGCTAGAGAGAGAGGGGGGAGAAATACAGTAGGTAGGTAGGTAGGTAGGTAGAGGGATATAGAGAGAAAGCGAGAAACACAGTAGGTAGGTAGGTAGAGGGATAGGGAGAGAGGGAGAATTACAGTAGGGAGGGAGGGAGAGAGAGAGTCGGAGAAATACAGTAGGTAGGCAGGTAGGTAGAAAGAGAGAGGGGGGGAGAAATACGGTAGGTAGGTAGATGGACAAAGA
This sequence comes from Rhabdophis nuchalis, assembly GCA_039707465.1. Taxonomy (NCBI): domain Eukaryota; kingdom Metazoa; phylum Chordata; class Lepidosauria; order Squamata; family Natricidae; genus Rhabdophis; species Rhabdophis nuchalis. The sequence goes on along the minus strand of JBDLLF010000050.1, from coordinate 94,558 downwards.
GGGAGAGGGATAAATACAGTAGGTAGGTAAGTAGGTAAAGGACTAGAGAGTGAGGGAGAAATAGAGTAGGTAGGTAGGTAGGTAGGTAGGTAGAGGGTTAGAGAGAGAGGGAGAAATATAGTAGGTAGGTAGGTAGAGGGATAGAGAGAGAGAGGGAGGGAGAAATACAGTAGGTAGGTAGGTAGTAGAGGAATAGAGAGAGAGGGAGGGAGAAATACAGTAGGTAGGTAGGTAGGTAGAGAGAGAGATAGAGAGAGGGAGAAATACAGTAGGTAGGTAGGTAGGTAGGTAGGTAGGTAGGTAGAGGGATAGAGAGAGAGAGGGAGAAATACAGTAGGTAGGTAGAGAGAGGGGGGGAGAAATACAGTAGGTAGGTAGGTAGGTAGAGATAGAGGGATAGATAGGGAGGGAGAAATACAGTAGGTACGTAGGTAGGTAGAGGGGGAGCGAGATAGAGGGAGAAATACAGTAGGTAGGTAGGTAGGTAGGTAGGTACGTAGGTAGAGAGATAGAGAGAGAGGGAGAAATACAGTAGGTAGGTAGGTAGGTAGGTAGGTAGGTAGGTAGGTAGAGTGATAGATAGGATAAAATACAGTAGGTAGGTCAGTAGAGGGGGAGAGAGAGAGAGAGGGAGGGAGAAATACAGTAGGTAGGTAGAGAGAGGGGGAAGAAATACAGTAGGTAGGTAGGTAGGTAGGTAGAGATAGAGGGATAGATAGGGAGGGAGAAATACAGTAGGTAGGTAGGTAGGTAGAGGGAAAGAGAGGGGGGAGAAATACAGTAGGTAGGTAGGTAGAGGGATAGGGAGAGAGGGAGAATTACAGTAGGGAGGGAGGGAGGGAGAGAGAGAGTGGGAGAAATACAGTAGGTAGGCAGGTAGGTAGAAAGAGGGGGGGGGAGAAATACGGTAGGTAGGTAGATGGATAAAGAGGGAGAGGGATAAATACAGTAGGTAGGTAAGTAGGTAAAGGACTAGAGAGTGAGGGAGAAATAGAGTAGGTAGGTAGGTAGGTGGGTAGGTAGGTAGGTAGGTAGAGGGTTAGAGAGAGAGGGAGAAATATAGTAGGTAGGTAGGTAGAGGGATATAGAGCGAGAGGGAGGGAGTAATACAGTAGGTAGGTAGATAGGTAGAGGGATAGAGAGAGAGGGAAAAATACAGTAGGTAGGTAGGTAGTAGAGGAATAGAGAGAGAGAGGGAGGGAGAAATACAGTAGGTAGGTAGGTAGGTAGGTATGTAGGTAGAGATAGAGAGAGAGGGAGAAATACAGTAGGTAGGTAGGTAGGTAGGTAGGTAGGTAGGTAGAGGGATAGAGAGAGAGAGGGAGAAATACAGTAGGTAGGTTGGTAGGTAGAGGGATAGAGAGATAGGGAAAAATACAGTAGGTAGGTCAGTAGAGGGGGAGAGAGAGAGAGAGGGAGGGAGAAATACAGTAGGTAGGTAGAGAGGGGGGAGAAATACAGTAGGTAGGTAGAGATAGAGGGATAGATAGGGAGGGAGAAATACAGTAGGTAGGTAGAGGGAAATAGAGAGGGGGGAGAAATACAGCAGGTAGGTAGGTATGTAGGTAGGTAGAGTGATAGATAGGATAAAATACAGTAGGTAGGTCAGTAGAGGTGGAGAGAGAGAGAGAGGGAGGGAGAAATACAGTAGGTAGGTAGAGAGAGGGGGAAGAAATACAGTAGGTAGGTAGGTAGGTAGGTAGGTAGGTAGGTAGGTAGGTAGGTAGAGGGATAGAGAGATATGGAAAAATACAGTAGGTAGGTCAGTAGAGGGGGAGAGAGAGAGAGAGCGAGAAATACAGTAGGTAGGTAGGTAGGTAGAGGGATAGATAGGGAGGGAGAAATACAGTAGGTAGGTAGGTAGGTAGAGGGAGAGCGAGATAGAGGGAGAAATACAGTAGGTAGGTAGGTAGAGGGATAGAAAGAGGGAGTGACGGAGAAATACAGTAGGTAGGTAGGTAGGTAGGTAGGTAGGTAGGTAGGTAGGTAGGTAGGTAGGTAGGGAGATAGAGAGAGAGGGAGAAATACAGTAGGTAGGTAGGTAGGTAGGTAGAGGGATAGGGAGAGAGGGAGAATTACAGTAGGGAGGGAGGGAGGGAGAGAGAGAGCGGGAGAAATACAGTAGGTAGGCAGGTAGGTAGAAAGAGAGAGAGAGGGAGAAATACGGCAGGTAGGTAGATGGATAAAGAGGGAGAGGGATAAATACAGTAGGTAGGTAAGTAGTTAAAGGACTAGAGAGTGAGGGAGAAATAGAGTAGGTAGGTAGGTAGGTAGGTAGGTAGGTAGGTAGGTAGGTAGGTAGGTAGGTAGAGGGTTAGAGAGGGAGGGAGAAATATAGTAGGTAGGTAGGTAGAGGGATATATAGAGAGAGGGGGGGAGAAATACAGTAGGTAGGTAGGTAGGTAGAGGGATAGAGAGAGAGGGAAAAATACAGTAGGTAGGTAGGTAGTGGAGGAATAGAGAGAGAGAGGGAGGGAGAAATACAGTAGGTAGGTAGGTAGGTAGGTAGAGAGAGATAGAGAAAGAGGGAGAAATACAGTAGGTAGGTAGGTAGGTAGGTAGGTAGGTAGGTAGGTAGGTAGAGGGATAGAGAGAGAGATAAATACAGTAGGTAGGTAGAGGGATAGAGAGATAGGGAGGGAGAAATACAGTAGGTAGGTAGGTAGGTAGAGGGATAGAGAGAGAGGGAAAAATACAGTAGGTAGGTAGGTAGTGGAGGAATAGAGAGAGAGAGGGAGGGAGAAATACAGTAGGTAGGTAGGTAGGTAGGTAGGTAGGTAGAGAGAGATAGAGAGAGAGGGAGAAATACAGTAGGTAGGTAGGTAGGTAGGTAGGTAGGTAGGTAGGTAGGTAGAGGGATAGAGAGAGAGAGAAATACAGTAGGTAGGTAGGTAGGTAGAGGGATAGAGAGATAGGGAAAAATACAGTAGGTAGGTCAGTAGAGGGGGAGAGAGAGAGAGAGGGAGGGAGAAATACAGTAGGTAGGTAGAGAGAGGGGGGAGAAATACAGTAGGTAGGTAGGTAGGTAGAGATAGAGGGATAGATAGGGAGGGAGAAATACAGTAGGTAGGTAGAGGGAAAGAGAGAGGGGGGAGAAATACAGTACGTAGGTAGGTAGGAAGGTAGAGTGATAGAGAGATAGGATAAAATACAGTAGGTAGGTCAGTAGAGGGGGAGATAGAGAGAGGGAGGGAGAAATACAGTAGGTAGGTAGAGAGAGGGGGGAGAAATACAGTAGGTAGGTAGGTAGGTAGGTAGAGAGATAGAGAGAGAGGGAGAAATACATTAGGTAGGTAGGTAGGTAGAGAGATAGAGAGAGAGGGAGAAATACAGTAGGTAGGTAGGTAGGTAGAGGAAGAGAGAGAGGGGGGGAGAAATACAGTAGGTATGTAGGTAGGTAGAGGTATAAAGAGAGGGAGAAATACTGTAGGTAGGTAGGTAGGGGGATAGAGAGAGAGGGAGAAATACGGTAGGTAGGTAGGTAGGTAGGTAGGTAGGTAGGTAGGTAGGTAGGTAGGTAGGTAGGTAGGTAGAGGGATAGATAGGGAGGGATAAATACAGTATGTAGGTAGGTAGGTAGAGGGAAAGAGAGAGGGGGGAGAAATACAGTAGGTAGGTAGGTAGAGTGATAGAGAGAGAGGGAGAAATACAGTAGGTAGGTAGGTAGGGAGAGATAGAGAGAGAGAGAGGGAGGGAGAAATACAGTAGGTTGGTAGGGAGGTAGAGGGATAGAGAGAGAGGGAAAAATACAGTAGGTAGGTAGGTAGTAGAGGAATAGAGAGAGAGAGGGAGGGAGAAATACAGTAGGTAGGTAGGTAGGTAGGTAGGTAGGTAGGTAGGTAGGTAGGTAGGTAGGTAGGTAGGTAGGTAGGTAGGTAGGCAGGTAGAGGGTTAGAGAGAGAGGGAGAAATATAGTAGGTAGGTAGGTAGAGGGATAGAGAGAGAGAGGGAGGGAGAAATACAGTAGGTAGGTAGATAGAGGGTTAGAGAGAGACGGGGGAGAAATACAGTAGGTAGGTGGGTAGGTAGGTAGGTAGGTAGAGGGATATAGAGAGAAAGCGAGAAACACAGTAGGTAGGTAAGTAGGTAGAGGGATAGAGAGAGAGGGAGAAATACAGTAGTTAGGTAGGTAGGTAGAGTGATAGAGAGAGAGGGAGAAATACAGTAGGTAGGTAGGTAGGGAGAGATAGAGAGAGAGAGAGGGAGGGAGAAATACAGTAGGTTGGTAGGGAGGTAGAGGGATAGAGAGAGAGGGAAAAATACAGTAGGTAGGTAGGTAGTAGAGGAATAGAGAGAGAGAGGGAGGGAGAAATACAGTAGGTAGGTAGGTAGGTAAAGGACTAGAGAGTGAGGGAGAAATACAGTAGGTAGGTAGGTAGGTAGGTAGGCAGGCAGGCAGGCAGGCAGGCAGGCAGGCAGGCAGGCAGGCAGGCAGGTAGGTAGGTAGAGGGTTAGAGAGAGAGGGAGAAATATAGTAGGTAGGTAGGTAGAGGGATATATAGAGAGAGGGAGGGAGAAATACAGTAGGTAGGTAGGTAGGTAGAGGGATAGAGAGAGAGGGAAAAATACAGTAGGTAGGTAGGTAGTGGAGGAATAGAGAGAGAGAGGGAGGGAGAAATACAGTAGGTAGGTAGGTAGGTAGAGGGAAATAGAGAGGGGGGAGAAATACAGTAGGTAGGTAGGTAGAGGGATAGAGAGAGAGAGAAATACAGTAGGTAGGTAGGTAGGTAGGTAGAGGGATAGAGAGATAGGGAAAAATACAGTAGGTAGGTAGGTAGTAGAGGAATAGAGAGAGAGAGGGAGGGAGAAATACAGTAGGTAGGTAGGTAGGTAAAGGACTAGAGAGTGAGGGAGAAATACAGTAGGTAGGTAGGTAGGTAGGTAGGTAGGTAGGTAGGTAGGTAGGCAGGCAGGCAGGCAGGTAGGTAGGTAGAGGGTTAGAGAGAGAGGGAGAAATATAGTAGGTAGGTAGGTAGAGGGATATATAGAGAGAGGGAGGGAGAAATACAGTAGGTAGGTAGGTAGGTAGAGGGATAGAGAGAGAGGGAAAAATACAGTAGGTAGGTAGGTAGTGGAGGAATAGAGAGAGAGAGGGAGGGAGAAATACAGTAGGTAGGTAGGTAGGTAGGTAGGTAGAGGGAAAGAGAGAGGGGGGAGAAATACAGTAGGTAGGTAGGTAGAGGGATAGAGAGAGAGAGAAATACAGTAGGTAGGTAGGTAGGTAGGTAGAGGGATAGAGAGATAGGGAAAAATACAGTAGGTAGGTCAGTAGAGGGGGAGAGAGAGAGAGAGGGAGGGAGAAATACAGTAGGTAGGTAGAGAGAGGGGGGAGAAATACAGTAGGTAGGTAGGTAGGTAGAGATAGAGGGATAGATAGGGAGGGAGAAATACAGTAGGTAGGTAGAGGGAAAGAGAGAGGGGGGAGAAATACAGTAGGTAGGTAGGTAGGTAGGTAGAGTGATAGAGAGATAGGATAAAATACAGTAGGTAGGTCAGTAGAGGGGGAGATAGAGAGAGGGAGGGAGAAATACAGTAGGTAGGTAGAGAGAGGGGGGAGAAATACAGTAGGTAGGTAGGTAGGTAGGTAGGTAGGTAGGTAGGTAGGTAGGTAGGTAGGTAGAGAGATAGAGAGAGGGAGAAATACATTAGGTAGGTAGGTCGGTAGAGAGATAGAGAGAGAGGGAGAAATACAGTAGGTAGGTAGGTAGGTAGAGGAAGAGAGAGAGGGGGAGAAATACAGTAGGTATGTAGGTAGGTAGAGGTATAAAGAGAGGGAGAAATACTGTAGGTAGGTAGGTAGGGGGATAGAGAGAGAGAGGGAGAAATACGGTAGGTAGGTAGGTAGGTAGGTAGGTAGAGGGATAGATAGGGAGGGAGAAATACAGTAGGTAGGTAGGTAGGTAGAGGGAAAGAGAGAGGGAGGAGAAATACAGTAGGTAGGTAGGTAGAGTGATAGAGAGAGAGGGAGAAATACAGTACGTAGGTAGGTAGGGAGAGATAGAGAGAGAGAGAGGGAGGGAGAAATACTGTAGGTTGGTAGGGAGGTAGAGGGATAGAGAGAGAGGGAAAAATACAGTAGGTAGGTAGGTAGTAGAGGAATAGAGAGAGAGAGGGAGGGAGAAATACAGTAGGTAGATCTGGATGGGAAGTAACGGACTCAGGCTCAACCCGACCAAGACCGAGTGGCTGTGGTTTCCGGCTGCCCGATTCAACCAGCTGACTCCATCGCTGGCCATAGGGGGCGAACATCTTGCCCCTGTGGATGGGGCGCGCAACTTGGGTGTCCTCCTGGATACCCGGCTGTCCATGGAAGATCAAGTGACAGCCGTGGCCAGGAGGGCGTTTTACCAGGTTCGCTTGGTACGCCAGTTGCGCCCCCCTATTGGATCGGGACGCCCTTCGCACAGTCACTCATGCTCTCGTGACATCCCGACTGGACTATTGCAACTCTCTCTACATGGGGCTCCCCTTGAGGTGCACCCGGAGACTTCAGTTGGTCCAGAACGCAGCCGCGCGAGCAATAATGGGAGCCTCTAGGTTCACCCACGTAACACCGCTCTTGCGCGAGCTGCACTGGCTACCTGTCGTCTTCCGGGTGCGCTTCAAGGTGTTAGTCATCATTTTTAAAGCTCTCCATGGCTCGGGACCTAGCTATCTGCGGGATCGGATCCTGCCCCATACATCCTCACGGCCGATTCGCTCCCACAGAGAGGGACTTCTCCGGGTGCCGTCCACTAGACTTTGTCAGCGGGTGACGCCCAGGGGAAGGGCCTTCTCTGTGGCGGGCCCAGCCCTCTGGAACGACCTTCCCCCCGATATCAGGACAACCACGGACCTCCGCTCCTTCCGCCTAAAATTAAAGACACATCTGTTTCGCTTGGCCGGCCTAGGGTAGTCTCTTTTTAGATTGGGGTTAGTTTTAATATGGGATTTTAGCGCAGGGTTAGTTTAATTTCATTTTATTATTGTATACTGTTTGTATTTTATATGTATTTTAAATTCCCTGTGCCCCGCCTCGAGTCCCTTCTGGGAGAGAGAGCGGGTAAATAATTTGAAAAATTAAAATTAAATTATTAAGGTAGGTAGGTAGGTAAAGGACTAGAGAGTGAGGGAGAAATACAGTAGGTAGGTAGGTAGGTAGGTAGGTAGGTAGAGGGTTAGAGAGAGAGGGAGAAATATAGTAGGTAGGTAGGTAGAGGGATAGAGAGAGAGAGGGAGGGAGAAATACAGTAGGTAGGTAGGTAGGTAGAGAGAGAGAGGGAGGGAGAAATACAGAAGGTAGGTAGATAGAGGGTTAGAGAGAGACGGGGGAGAAATACAGTAGGTAGGTGGGTAGGTAGGTAGGTAGGTAGAGGGATATAGAGAGAAAGCGAGAAACACAGTAGGTAGGTAAGTAGGTAGAGGGATAGAGAGAGAGGGAGAAATACAGTAGTTAGGTAGGTAGGTAGAGTGATAGAGAGAGAGGGAGAAATACAGTAGGTAGGTAGGTAGGGAGAGATAGAGAGAGAGAGAGGGAGGGAGAAATACAGTAGGTTGGTAGGGAGGTAGAGGGATAGAGAGAGAGGGAAAAATACAGTAGGTAGGTAGGTAGTAGAGGAATAGAGAGAGAGAGGGAGGGAGAAATACAGTAGGTAGGTAGGTAGGTAAAGGACTAGAGAGTGAGGGAGAAATACAGTAGGTAGGTAGGTAGGTAGGTAGGTAGGTAGGTAGGTAGGTAGGTAGGTAGGTAGGCAGGCAGGCAGGCAGGCAGGTAGGTAGAGGGTTAGAGAGAGAGGGAGAAATATAGTAGGTAGGTAGGTAGAGGGATATATAGAGAGAGGGAGGGAGAAATACAGTAGGTAGGTAGGTAGGTAGAGGGATAGAGAGAGAGGGAAAAATACAGTAGGTAGGTAGGTAGTGGAGGAATAGAGAGAGAGAGGGAGGGAGAAATACAGTAGGTAGGTAGGTAGGTAGAGGGAAAGAGAGAGGGGGGAGAAATACAGTAGGTAGGTAGGTAGAGGGATAGAGAGAGAGAGAAATACAGTAGGTAGGTAGGTAGGTAGGTAGAGGGATAGAGAGATAGGGAAAAATACAGTAGGTAGGTCAGTAGAGGGGGAGAGAGAGAGAGAGGGAGGGAGAAATACAGTAGGTAGGTAGAGAGAGGGGGGAGAAATACAGTAGGTAGGTAGGTAGGTAGAGATAGAGGGATAGATAGGGAGGGAGAAATACAGTAGGTAGGTAGAGGGAAAGAGAGAGGGGGGAGAAATACAGTAGGTAGGTAGGTAGAGTGATAGAGAGATAGGATAAAATACAGTAGGTAGGTCAGTAGAGGGGGAGATAGAGAGAGGGAGGGAGAAATACAGTAGGTAGGTAGAGAGAGGGGGGAGAAATACAGTAGGTAGGTAGGTAGGTAGGTAGGTAGGTAGGTAGGTAGGTAGGTAGGTAGAGAGATAGAGAGAGAGGGAGAAATACATTAGGTAGGTAGGTAGGTAGAGAGATAGAGAGAGAGGGAGAAATACAGTAGGTAGGTAGGTAGGTAGAGGAAGAGAGAGAGGGGGAGAAATACAGTAGGTATGTAGGTAGGTAGAGGTATAAAGAGAGGGAGAAATACTGTAGGTAGGTAGGTAGGGGGATAGAGAGAGAGAGGGAGAAATACGGTAGGTAGGTAGGTAGGTAGGTAGAGGGATAGATAGGGAGGGAGAAATACAGTAGGTAGGTAGGTAGGTAGAGGGAAAGAGAGAGGGGGGAGAAATACAGAAGGTAGGTAGATAGAGGGTTAGAGAGAGACGGGGGAGAAATACAGTAGGTAGGTGGGTAGGTAGGTAGGTAGGTAGAGGGATATAGAGAGAAAGCGAGAAACACAGTAGGTAGGTAAGTAGGTAGAGGGATAGAGAGAGAGAGGGAGAAATACGGTAGGTAGGTAGGTAGGTAGGTAGAGGGATAGATAGGGAGGGAGAAATACAGTAGGTAGGTAGGTAGGTAGAGGGAAAGAGAGAGGGGGGAGAAATACAGTAGGTAGGTAGGTAGAGTGATAGAGAGAGAGGGAGAAATACAGTAGGTAGGTAGGTAGGGAGAGATAGAGAGAGAGAGAGGGAGGGAGAAATACTGTAGGTTGGTAGGGAGGTAGAGGGATAGAGAGAGAGGGAAAAATACAGTAGGTAGGTAGGTAGTAGAGGAATAGAGAGAGAGAGGGAGGGAGAAATACAGTAGGTAGATCTGGATGGGAAGTAACGGACTCAGGCTCAACCCGACCAAGACCGAGTGGCTGTGGTTTCCGGCTGCCCGATTCAACCAGCTGACTCCATCGCTGGCCATAGGGGGCGAACATCTTGCCCCTGTGGATGGGGCGCGCAACTTGGGTGTCCTCCTGGATACCCGGCTGTCCATGGAAGATCAAGTGACAGCCGTGGCCAGGAGGGCGTTTTACCAGGTTCGCTTGGTACGCCAGTTGCGCCCCCCTATTGGATCGGGACGCCCTTCGCACAGTCACTCATGCTCTCGTGACATCCCGACTGGACTATTGCAACTCTCTCTACATGGGGCTCCCCTTGAGGTGCACCCGGAGACTTCAGTTGGTCCAGAACGCAGCCGCGCGAGCAATAATGGGAGCCTCTAGGTTCACCCACGTAACACCGCTCTTGCGCGAGCTGCACTGGCTACCTGTCGTCTTCCGGGTGCGCTTCAAGGTGTTAGTCATCATTTTTAAAGCGCTCCATGGCTCGGGACCTAGCTATCTGCGGGATCGGATCCTGCCCCATACATCCTCACGGCCGATTCGCTCCCACAGAGAGGGACTTCTCCGGGTGCCGTCCACTAGACTTTGTCAGCGGGTGACGCCCAGGGGAAGGGCCTTCTCTGTGGCGGGCCCAGCCCTCTGGAACGACCTTCCCCCCGATATCAGGACAACCACGGACCTCCGCTCCTTCCGCCTAAAATTAAAGACACATCTGTTTCGCTTGGCCGGCCTAGGGTAGTCTCTTTTTAGATTGGGGTTAGTTTTAATATGGGATTTTAGCGCAGGGTTAGTTTAATTTCATTTTATTATTGTATACTGTTTGTATTTTATATGTATTTTAAATTCCCTGTGCCCCGCCTCGAGTCCCTTCTGGGAGAGAGAGCGGGTAAATAATTTGAAAAATTAAAATTAAATTATTAAGGTAGGTAGGTAGGTAAAGGACTAGAGAGTGAGGGAGAAATACAGTAGGTAGGTAGGTAGGTAGGTAGGTAGGTAGGTAGGTAGGTAGAGGGTTAGAGAGAGAGGGAGAAATATAGTAGGTAGGTAGGTAGAGGGATAGAGAGAGAGAGGGAGGGAGAAATACAGCAGGTAGGTAGGTAGATAGAGAGAGAGAGGGAGGGAGAAATACAGAAGGTAGGTAGATAGAGGGTTAGAGAGAGACGGGGGAGAAATACAGTAGGTAGGTGGGTAGGTAGGTAGAGGGATATAGAGAGAAAGCGAGAAACACAGTAGGTAGGTAAGTAGGTAGAGGGATAGAGAGAGAGGGAGAAATACAGTAGGTAGGTAGGTAGGTAGAGTGATAGAGAGAGAGGGAGAAATACAGTAGGTAGGTAGGTAGGGAGAGATAGAGAGAGAGAGAGGGAGGGAGAAATACAGTAGGTTGGTAGGGAGGTAGAGGGATAGAGAGAGAGGGAAAATACAGTAGGTAGGTAGGTAGTAGAGGAATAGAGAGAGAGAGGGAGGGAGAAATACAGTAGGTAGGTAGGTAGGTAAAGGACTAGAGAGTGAGGGAGAAATACAGTAGGTAGGTAGGTAGGTAGGTAGGCAGGCAGGTAGGTAGGTAGAGGGTTAGAGAGAGAGGGAGAAATATAGTAGGTAGGTAGGTAGAGGGATAGAGAGAGAGAGGGAGGGAGAAATACAGTAGGTCGGTAGGTAGGTAGAGGGATAGAGAGAGAGGGAAAAATACAGTAGGTAGGTAAGTAGTAGAGGAATAGAGAGAGAGGGAGAAATACAGTAGGTAGGTAGGTAGGTAGGTAGGTAGGTAGGTAGGTAGAGAGATAGAGAGAGAGGGAGAAATACATTAGGTAGGTAGGTAGGTAGAGAGATAGAGAGAGAGGGAGAAATACAGTAGGTAGGTAGGTAGGTAGAGGAAGAGAGAGAGGGGGAGAAATACAGTAGGTATGTAGGTAGGTAGAGGTATAAAGAGAGGGAGAAATACTGTAGGTAGGTAGGTAGGGGGATAGAGAGAGAGAGGGAGAAATACGGTAGGTAGGTAGGTAGGTAGGTAGAGGGATAGATAGGGAGGGAGAAATACAGTAGGTAGGTAGGTAGGTAGAGGGAAAGAGAGAGGGGGGAGAAATACAGAAGGTAGGTAGATAGAGGGTTAGAGAGAGACGGGGGAGAAATACAGTAGGTAGGTGGGTAGGTAGGTAGGTAGGTAGAGGGATATAGAGAGAAAGCGAGAAACACAGTAGGTAGGTAAGTAGGTAGAGGGATAGAGAGAGAGAGGGAGAAATACGGTAGGTAGGTAGGTAGGTAGGTAGAGGGATAGATAGGGAGGGAGAAATACAGTAGGTAGGTAGGTAGGTAGAGGGAAAGAGAGAGGGGGGAGAAATACAGTAGGTAGGTAGGTAGAGTGATAGAGAGAGAGGGAGAAATACAGTAGGTAGGTAGGTAGGGAGAGATAGAGAGAGAGAGAGGGAGGGAGAAATACTGTAGGTTGGTAGGGAGGTAGAGGGATAGAGAGAGAGGGAAAAATACAGTAGGTAGGTAGGTAGTAGAGGAATAGAGAGAGAGAGGGAGGGAGAAATACAGTAGGTAGATCTGGATGGGAAGTAACGGACTCAGGCTCAACCCGACCAAGACCGAGTGGCTGTGGTTTCCGGCTGCCCGATTCAACCAGCTGACTCCATCGCTGGCCATAGGGGGCGAACATCTTGCCCCTGTGGATGGGGCGCGCAACTTGGGTGTCCTCCTGGATACCCGGCTGTCCATGGAAGATCAAGTGACAGCCGTGGCCAGGAGGGCGTTTTACCAGGTTCGCTTGGTACGCCAGTTGCGCCCCCCTATTGGATCGGGACGCCCTTCGCACAGTCACTCATGCTCTCGTGACATCCCGACTGGACTATTGCAACTCTCTCTACATGGGGCTCCCCTTGAGGTGCACCCGGAGACTTCAGTTGGTCCAGAACGCAGCCGCGCGAGCAATAATGGGAGCCTCTAGGTTCACCCACGTAACACCGCTCTTGCGCGAGCTGCACTGGCTACCTGTCGTCTTCCGGGTGCGCTTCAAGGTGTTAGTCATCATTTTTAAAGCGCTCCATGGCTCGGGACCTAGCTATCTGCGGGATCGGATCCTGCCCCATACATCCTCACGGCCGATTCGCTCCCACAGAGAGGGACTTCTCCGGGTGCCGTCCACTAGACTTTGTCAGCGGGTGACGCCCAGGGGAAGGGCCTTCTCTGTGGCGGGCCCAGCCCTCTGGAACGACCTTCCCCCCGATATCAGGACAACCACGGACCTCCGCTCCTTCCGCCTAAAATTAAAGACACATCTGTTTCGCTTGGCCGGCCTAGGGTAGTCTCTTTTTAGATTGGGGTTAGTTTTAATATGGGATTTTAGCGCAGGGTTAGTTTAATTTCATTTTATTATTGTATACTGTTTGTATTTTATATGTATTTTAAATTCCCTGTGCCCCGCCTCGAGTCCCTTCTGGGAGAGAGAGCGGGTAAATAATTTGAAAAATTAAAATTAAATTATTAAGGTAGGTAGGTAGGTAAAGGACTAGAGAGTGAGGGAGAAATACAGTAGGTAGGTAGGTAGGTAGGTAGGTAGGTAGGTAGAGGGTTAGAGAGAGAGGGAGAAATATAGTAGGTAGGTAGGTAGAGGGATAGAGAGAGAGAGGGAGGGAGAAATACAGCAGGTAGGTAGGTAGATAGAGAGAGAGAGGGAGGGAGAAATACAGAAGGTAGGTAGATAGAGGGTTAGAGAGAGACGGGGGAGAAATACAGTAGGTAGGTGGGTAGGTAGGTAGAGGGATATAGAGAGAAAGCGAGAAACACAGTAGGTAGGTAAGTAGGTAGAGGGATAGAGAGAGAGGGAGAAATACAGTAGGTAGGTAGGTAGGTAGAGTGATAGAGAGAGAGGGAGAAATACAGTAGGTAGGTAGGTAGGGAGAGATAGAGAGAGAGAGAGGGAGGGAGAAATACAGTAGGTTGGTAGGGAGGTAGAGGGATAGAGAGAGAGGGAAAATACAGTAGGTAGGTAGGTAGTAGAGGAATAGAGAGAGAGAGGGAGGGAGAAATACAGTAGGTAGGTAGGTAGGTAAAGGACTAGAGAGTGAGGGAGAAATACAGTAGGTAGGTAGGTAGGTAGGTAGGCAGGCAGGTAGGTAGGTAGAGGGTTAGAGAGAGAGGGAGAAATATAGTAGGTAGGTAGGTAGAGGGATAGAGAGAGAGAGGGAGGGAGAAATACAGTAGGTCGGTAGGTAGGTAGAGGGATAGAGAGAGAGGGAAAAATACAGTAGGTAGGTAAGTAGTAGAGGAATAGAGAGAGAGGGAGAAATACAGTAGTTAGGTAGGTAGGTAGGTAGATAGGTAGGTAGGTAGAGGGATAGAGAGAGAGGGAGAAATACAGTAGTTAGGTAGGTAGATAGGATAGAGAGAGAGAGGGAGGGAGAAATACAGTAGGTAGGTAGAGAGAGATAGAGAGAGAGGGAGAAATACAGTAGGTAGGTCAGTAGAGGGGGAGAGAGAGGGAGGGAGGGAGAAATACAGTAGGTAGGTAGAGAGAGGGGGGGGAGAAATACAGTAGGTAGGTAGGTAAAGGACGAGAGAGAGGGAGAAATACAGTAGGTAGGTAGGTAGGTAGGTAGGTAGGTAGGTAGGTAGGTAGGTAGGAAGGTAGAGGGTTAGAGAGAGAGGGAGAAATATAGTAGGTAGGTAGGTAGAGGGATAGAGAGAGGGAGAGACGGAGAAATACAGTAGGTAGGTAGGTAGGTAGAGGGAGAGAGAGGGAGAAATACAGTAGGTAGGTAGGTAGGTAGGTAGAGAGAGAGAGGGAGGGGGAAATGCAGAAGGAAGGTAGGTAGAGGGCTAGAGAGAGAGGGGGGAGAAATACAGTAGGTAGGTAGGTAGGTAGGTAGGTAGGTAGGTAGGTAGGTAGGTAGGTATGTAGAGGGATATAGAGAGAAAGCGAGAAACACAGTAGGTAGGTAGGTAGAGGGATAGGGAGAGAGGGAGAATTACAGTAGGGAGGGAGGGAGGGAGAGAGAGAGAGTGGGAGAAATACAGTAGGTAGGCAGGTAGGTAGAAAGAGAGAGGGGGGAGAAATACGGTAGGTAGGTAGATGGATAAAGAGGGAGAGGGATAAATACAGTAGGTAGGTAAGTAGGTAAAGGACTAGAGAGTGAGGGAGAAATACAGTAGGTAGGTAGGTAGGTAGGTAGGTAGGTAGGTAGGTAGGTAGGTAGGTAGAGGGTTAGAGAGAGAGGGAGAAATATAGTAGGTAGGTAGGTAGAGGGATATAGAGCGAGAGGGAGGGAGAAATACAGTAGGTAGGTAGATAGGTAGAGGGATAGAGAGAGAGGGAAAAATACAGTAGGTAGGTAGGTAGTAGAGGAATAGAGAGAGAGAGGGAGGGAGAAATGCAGTAGGTAGGTAGAGAGAGGGGGAGAAATACAGTAGGTAGGTAGGTAGGTAGGTAGGTAGGTAGGTAGATAGGTAGGTAAAGGACTAGAGAGTGAGGGAGAAATACAGTAGGTAGGTTGGTAGGTAGGTAGGTAGGTAGGTAGGTAGGCAGGTAGGTAGGTAAAGGGTTAGAGAGAGAGGGAGAAATATAGTAGGTAGGTAGGTAGAGGGATAGAGAGAGAGAGGGAGGGAGAAATACAGTAGGTAGGTAGGTAGGTAGAGAGAGAGAGGGAGGGAGATATACAGAAGGTAGGTAGGTAGAGGGTTAGAGAGAGACGGGGGAGAAATACAGGTAGGTAGGTAGGTAGGTAGGTAGGTAGGTAGAGGGATAGAGAGAGAGAGAGGGAGAAATACAGTAGGTAGGTAGGTAGAGGGATAGAGAGATAGGTAAAAATACAGTAGGTAGGTCAGTAGAGGGGGAGAGAGAGAGGGAGGGAGGGAGAAATACAGCAGGTAGGTAGAGAGAGGGGGGGAGAAATACAGTAGGTAGGTAGGTAAAGGACGAGAGAGAGGGAGAAATACAGTAGGTAGGTAGGTAGGTAGGTAGGTAGGTAGGTAGGTAGAGGGATAGAGAGATAGGAAAAAATACAGTAGGTAGGTCAGTAGAGGGGGAGAGAGAGAGAGAGGGAGGGAGAAATACAGTAGGTAGATAGGTAAAGGACGAGAGAGAGGGAGAAATACAGTAGGTAGGTAGGTAGGTAGGTAGAGGGTTAGAGAGAGAGAGGGAGAAATATAGTAGGTAGGTAGGTAGAGGGATAGAGAGAGAGAGAGGGAGGGAGAAATACAGTAGGTAGGTAGGTAGGTAGGTAGGTAGGTAGGTAGAGGGAGCGAGAGGGAGAAATACAGTAGGTATGTAGGTAGGTAGAGAGAGAGGGGGAGGGAGCAATACAGAAGGTAGGTAGGTAGGTAGAGGGTTAGAGAGAGAGGGGGGAGAAATACAGTAGGTCGGTAGGTAGGTAGAGGGATAGAGAGAGAGGGAAAAATACAGTAGGTAGGTAGGTAGTAGAGGAATAGAGAGAGAGGGAGAAATACAGTAGTTAGGTAGGTAGGTAGGTAGATAGGTAGGTAGGTAGAGGGATAGAGAGAGAGGGAGAAATACAGTAGTTAGGTAGGTAGATAGGATAGAGAGAGAGAGGGAGGGAGAAATACAGTAGGTAGGTAGAGAGAGATAGAGAGAGAGGGAGAAATACAGTAGGTAGGTCAGTAGAGGGGGAGAGAGAGGGAGGGAGAAATACAGTAGGTAGGTAGAGAGAGGGGGGGAGAAATACAGTAGGTAGGTAGGTAAAGGACGAGAGAGAGGGAGAAATACAGTAGGTAGGTAGGTAGGTAGGTAGGTAGGTAGGTAGGTAGGTAGGTAGGTAGGTAGGTAGGTAGAGGGTTAGAGAGAGAGGGAGAAATATAGTAGGTAGGTAGGTAGAGGGATAGAGAGATAGGTAAAAATACAGTAGGTAGGTCAGTAGAGGGGGAGAGAGAGAGGGAGGGAGGGAGAAATACAGCAGGTAGGTAGAGAGAGGGGGGAGAAATACAGTAGGTAGGTAGGTAAAGGACGAGAGAGAGGGAGAAATACAGTAGGTAGGTAGGTAGGTAGGTAGGTAGGTAGGTAGGTAGGTAGGTAGGTAGAGGGATAGAGAGATAGGAAAAAATACAGTAGGTAGGTCAGTAGAGGGGGAGAGAGAGAGAGAGGGAGGGAGAAATACAGTAGGTAGATAGGTAAAGGACGAGAGAGAGGGAGAAATACAGTAGGTAGGTAGGTAGGTAGGTAGAGGGTTAGAGAGAGAGAGGGAGAAATATAGTAGGTAGGTAGGTAGAGGGATAGAGAGAGAGAGAGGGAGGGAGAAATACAGTAGGTAGGTAGGTAGGTAGAGGGAGCGAGAGGGAGAAATACAGTAGGTATGTAGGTAGGTAGAGAGAGAGGGGGAGGGAGAAATACAGAAGGTAGGTAGGTAGGTAGAGGGTTAGAGAGAGAGGGAAAAATACAGTAGGTAGGTAGGTAGTAGAGGAATAGAGAGAGGGAGAAATACAGTAGTTAGGTAGGTAGGTAGGTTAATAGGTAGGTAGGTAGAGGGATAGAGAGAGAGGGAGAAATACAGTAGTTAGGTAGGTAGATAGCATAGAGAGAGAGAGGGAGGGAGAAATACAGTAGGTAGGTAGAGAGAGATAGAGAGAGAGGGAGAAATACAGTAGGTAGGTCAGTAGAGGGGGAGAGAGAGGGAGGGAGAAATACAGTAGGTAGGTAGAGAGAGGGGGGGAGAAATACAGTAGGTAGGTAGGTAAAGGACGAGAGAGAGGGAGAAATACAGTAGGTAGGTAGGTAGGTAGGTAGGTAGGTAGGTAGGTAGGTAGGTAGAGGGTTAGAGAGGGAGAAATATAGTAGGTAGGTAGGTAGAGGGATAGAGAGAGACGGAGAAATACAGTAGGTAGGTAGGTAGGTAGAGGGAGAGAGAGGGAGAAATACAGTAGGTAGGTAGGTAGGTAGGTAGGTAGGTAGAGAGAGAGAGGGAGGGAGAAATGCAGAAGGTAGGTAGGTAGAGGGCTAGAGAGAGAGGGGGGAGAAATACAGTAGGTAGGTAGGTAGGTAGGTAGGTAGGTAGGTAGGTAGGTAGGTATGTAGAGGGATATAGAGAGAAAGCGAGAAACACAGTAGGTAGGTAGAGGGATAGGGAGAGAGGGAGAATTACAGTAGGGAGGGAGGGAGGGAGAGAGAGAGTGGGAGAAATACAGTAGGTAGGCAGGTAGGTAGAAAGAGAGAGGGGGGGGAGAAATACGGTAGGTAGGTAGATGGATAAAGAGGGAGAGGGATAAATACAGTAGGTAGGTAAGTAGGTAGAGGGTTAGAGAGAGAGGGAGAAATATAGTAGGTAGGTAGGTAGAGGGACATAGAGCGAGAGGGAGGGAGAAATACAGTAAGTAGGTAGATAGGTAGAGGGATAGAGAGAGAGGGAAAAATACAGTAGGTAGGTAGAGAGAGGGGGAGAAATACAGTAGGTAGGTAGGTAGGTAGGTAGGTAGGTAGGTAGGTAGGTAGGTAGGTAGGTAGAGGGATAGAGAGAGAGAGAGAGGGAGAAATACAGTAGGTAGGTAGGTAGAGGGATAGAGAGATAGGTAAAAATACAGTAGGTAGGTCAGTAGAGGGGGAGAGAGAGAGGGAGGGAGGGAGAAATACAGCAGGTAGGTAGAGAGAGGGGGGGAGAAATACAGTAGGTAGGTAGGTAAAGGACGAGAGAGAGGGAGAAATACAGTAGGTAGGTAGGTAGGTAGGTAGGTAGGTAGGTAGGTAGAGGGATAGAGAGATAGGAAAAAATACAGTAGGTAGGTCAGTAGAGGGGGAGAGAGAGAGAGAGGGAGGGAGAAATACAGTAGGTAGATAGGTAAAGGACGAGAGAGAGGGAGAAATACAGTAGGTAGGTAGGTAGGTAGGTAGAGGGTTAGAGAGAGAGAGGGAGAAATATAGTAGGTAGGTAGAGGGATAGAGAGAGAGAGAGGGAGGGAGAAATACAGTAGGTAGGTAGGTAGGTAGGTAGGTAGGTAGAGGGAGCGAGAGGGAGAAATACAGTAGGTATGTAGGTAGGTAGAGAGAGAGAGGGAGGGAGCAATACAGAAGGTAGGTAGGTAGGTAGAGGGTTAGAGAGAGAGGGGGGAGAAATACAGTAGGTTGGTAGGTAGGTAGAGGGATAGAGAGAGAGGGAAAAATACAGTAGGTAGGTCAGTAGAGGGGGAGAGAGAGAGAGAGGGAGGGAGAAATACAGTAGGTAGGTAGAGAGAGGGGGGAGAAATACAGTAGGTAGGTAGGTAGGTAGAGATAGAGGGATAGATAGGGAGGGAGAAATACAGTAGGTAGGTAGAGGGAAAGAGAGAGGGGGGAGAAATACAGTAGGTAGGTAGGTAGAGTGATAGAGAGATAGGATAAAATACAGTAGGTAGGTCAGTAGAGGGGGAGATAGAGAGAGGGAGGGAGAAATACAGTAGGTAGGTAGAGAGAGGGGGGAGAAATACAGTAGGTAGGTAGGTAGGTAGGTAGGTAGGTAGGTAGGTAGAGAGATAGAGAGAGAGGGAGAAATACAGTAGGTAGGTAGGTAGGTAGAGGAAGAGAGAGAGGGGGAGAAATACAGTAGGTATGTAGGTAGGTAGAGGTATAAAGAGAGGGAGAAATACTGTAGGTAGGTAGGTAGGTAGAGAGATAGAGAGAGAGGGAGAAATACAGTAGGTAGGTAGGTAGGTAGAGGAAGAGAGAGAGGGGGAGAAATACAGTAGGTATGTAGGTAGGTAGAGGTATAAAGAGAGGGAGAAATACTGTAGGTAGGTAGGTAGGGGGATAGAGAGAGAGAGGGAGAAATACGGTAGGTAGGTAGGTAGGTAGGTAGAGGGATAGATAGGGAGGGAGAAATACAGTAGGTAGGTAGGTAGGTAGAGGGAAAGAGAGAGGGGGGAGAAATACAGAAGGTAGGTAGATAGAGGGTTAGAGAGAGACGGGGGAGAAATACAGTAGGTAGGTGGGTAGGTAGGTAGGTAGGTAGAGGGATATAGAGAGAAAGCGAGAAACACAGTAGGTAGGTAAGTAGGTAGAGGGATAGAGAGAGAGAGGGAGAAATACGGTAGGTAGGTAGGTAGGTAGGTAGAGGGATAGATAGGGAGGGAGAAATACAGTAGGTAGGTAGGTAGGTAGAGGGAAAGAGAGAGGGGGGAGAAATACAGTAGGTAGGTAGGTAGAGTGATAGAGAGAGAGGGAGAAATACAGTAGGTAGGTAGGTAGGGAGAGATAGAGAGAGAGAGAGGGAGGGAGAAATACTGTAGGTTGGTAGGGAGGTAGAGGGATAGAGAGAGAGGGAAAAATACAGTAGGTAGGTAGGTAGTAGAGGAATAGAGAGAGAGAGGGAGGGAGAAATACAGTAGGTAGATCTGGATGGGAAGTAACGGACTCAGGCTCAACCCGACCAAGACCGAGTGGCTGTGGTTTCCGGCTGCCCGATTCAACCAGCTGACTCCATCGCTGGCCATAGGGGGCGAACATCTTGCCCCTGTGGATGGGGCGCGCAACTTGGGTGTCCTCCTGGATACCCGGCTGTCCATGGAAGATCAAGTGACAGCCGTGGCCAGGAGGGCGTTTTACCAGGTTCGCTTGGTACGCCAGTTGCGCCCCCCTATTGGATCGGGACGCCCTTCGCACAGTCACTCATGCTCTCGTGACATCCCGACTGGACTATTGCAACTCTCTCTACATGGGGCTCCCCTTGAGGTGCACCCGGAGACTTCAGTTGGTCCAGAACGCAGCCGCGCGAGCAATAATGGGAGCCTCTAGGTTCACCCACGTAACACCGCTCTTGCGCGAGCTGCACTGGCTACCTGTCGTCTTCCGGGTGCGCTTCAAGGTGTTAGTCATCATTTTTAAAGCGCTCCATGGCTCGGGACCTAGCTATCTGCGGGATCGGATCCTGCCCCATACATCCTCACGGCCGATTCGCTCCCACAGAGAGGGACTTCTCCGGGTGCCGTCCACTAGACTTTGTCAGCGGGTGACGCCCAGGGGAAGGGCCTTCTCTGTGGCGGGCCCAGCCCTCTGGAACGACCTTCCCCCCGATATCAGGACAACCACGGACCTCCGCTCCTTCCGCCTAAAATTAAAGACACATCTGTTTCGCTTGGCCGGCCTAGGGTAGTCTCTTTTTAGATTGGGGTTAGTTTTAATATGGGATTTTAGCGCAGGGTTAGTTTAATTTCATTTTATTATTGTATACTGTTTGTATTTTATATGTATTTTAAATTCCCTGTGCCCCGCCTCGAGTCCCTTCTGGGAGAGAGAGCGGGTAAATAATTTGAAAAATTAAAATTAAATTATTAAGGTAGGTAGGTAGGTAAAGGACTAGAGAGTGAGGGAGAAATACAGTAGGTAGGTAGGTAGGTAGGTAGGTAGGTAGGTAGGTAGAGGGTTAGAGAGAGAGGGAGAAATATAGTAGGTAGGTAGGTAGAGGGATAGAGAGAGAGAGGGAGGGAGAAATACAGCAGGTAGGTAGGTAGATAGAGAGAGAGAGGGAGGGAGAAATACAGAAGGTAGGTAGATAGAGGGTTAGAGAGAGACGGGGGAGAAATACAGTAGGTAGGTGGGTAGGTAGGTAGAGGGATATAGAGAGAAAGCGAGAAACACAGTAGGTAGGTAAGTAGGTAGAGGGATAGAGAGAGAGGGAGAAATACAGTAGGTAGGTAGGTAGGTAGAGTGATAGAGAGAGAGGGAGAAATACAGTAGGTAGGTAGGTAGGGAGAGATAGAGAGAGAGAGAGGGAGGGAGAAATACAGTAGGTTGGTAGGGAGGTAGAGGGATAGAGAGAGAGGGAAAATACAGTAGGTAGGTAGGTAGTAGAGGAATAGAGAGAGAGAGGGAGGGAGAAATACAGTAGGTAGGTAGGTAGGTAAAGGACTAGAGAGTGAGGGAGAAATACAGTAGGTAGGTAGGTAGGTAGGTAGGCAGGCAGGTAGGTAGGTAGAGGGTTAGAGAGAGAGGGAGAAATATAGTAGGTAGGTAGGTAGAGGGATAGAGAGAGAGAGGGAGGGAGAAATACAGTAGGTCGGTAGGTAGGTAGAGGGATAGAGAGAGAGGGAAAAATACAGTAGGTAGGTAAGTAGTAGAGGAATAGAGAGAGAGGGAGAAATACAGTAGTTAGGTAGGTAGGTAGGTAGATAGGTAGGTAGGTAGAGGGATAGAGAGAGAGGGAGAAATACAGTAGTTAGGTAGGTAGATAGGATAGAGAGAGAGAGGGAGGGAGAAATACAGTAGGTAGGTAGAGAGAGATAGAGAGAGAGGGAGAAATACAGTAGGTAGGTCAGTAGAGGGGGAGAGAGAGGGAGGGAGGGAGAAATACAGTAGGTAGGTAGAGAGAGGGGGGGGAGAAATACAGTAGGTAGGTAGGTAAAGGACGAGAGAGAGGGAGAAATACAGTAGGTAGGTAGGTAGGTAGGTAGGTAGGTAGGTAGGTAGGTAGGAAGGTAGAGGGTTAGAGAGAGAGGGAGAAATATAGTAGGTAGGTAGGTAGAGGGATAGAGAGAGGGAGAGACGGAGAAATACAGTAGGTAGGTAGGTAGGTAGAGGGAGAGAGAGGGAGAAATACAGTAGGTAGGTAGGTAGGTAGGTAGAGAGAGAGAGGGAGGGGGAAATGCAGAAGGAAGGTAGGTAGAGGGCTAGAGAGAGAGGGGGGAGAAATACAGTAGGTAGGTAGGTAGGTAGGTAGGTAGGTAGGTAGGTAGGTATGTAGAGGGATATAGAGAGAAAGCGAGAAACACAGTAGGTAGGTAGGTAGAGGGATAGGGAGAGAGGGAGAATTACAGTAGGGAGGGAGGGAGGGAGAGAGAGTGGGAGAAATACAGTAGGTAGGCAGGTAGGTAGAAAGAGAGAGGGGGGAGAAATACGGTAGGTAGGTAGATGGATAAAGAGGGAGAGGGATAAATACAGTAGGTAGGTAAGTAGGTAAAGGACTAGAGAGTGAGGGAGAAATACAGTAGGTAGGTAGGTAGGTAGGTAGGTAGGTAGGTAGGTAGGTAGGTAGAGGGTTAGAGAGAGAGGGAGAAATATAGTAGGTAGGTAGGTAGAGGGATATAGAGCGAGAGGGAGGGAGAAATACAGTAGGTAGGTAGATAGGTAGAGGGATAGAGAGAGAGGGAAAAATACAGTAGGTAGGTAGGTAGTAGAGGAATAGAGAGAGAGAGGGAGGGAGAAATGCAGTAGGTAGGTAGAGAGAGGGGGAGAAATACAGTAGGTAGGTAGGTAGGTAGGTAGGTAGGTAGGTAGGTAGGTAGGCAGGTAGGTAGGTAAAGGGTTAGAGAGAGAGGGAGAAATATAGTAGGTAGGTAGGTAGAGGGATAGAGAGAGAGAGGGAGGGAGAAATACAGTAGGTAGGTAGGTAGGTAGAGAGAGAGAGGGAGGGAGATATACAGAAGGTAGGTAGGTAGAGGGTTAGAGAGAGACGGGGGAGAAATACAGTAGGTAGGTAGGTAGGTAGGTAGGTAGAGGGATAGAGAGAGAGAGAGGGAGAAATACAGTAGGTAGGTAGGTAGAGGGATAGAGAGATAGGTAAAAATACAGTAGGTAGGTCAGTAGAGGGGGAGAGAGAGAGGGAGGGAGGGAGAAATACAGCAGGTAGGTAGAGAGAGGGGGGAGAAATACAGTAGGTAGGTAGGTAAAGGACGAGAGAGAGGGAGAAATACAGTAGGTAGGTAGGTAGGTAGGTAGGTAGGTAGGTAGAGGGATAGAGAGATAGGAAAAAATACAGTAGGTAGGTCAGTAGAGGGGGAGAGAGAGAGAGAGGGAGGGAGAAATACAGTAGGTAGATAGGTAAAGGACGAGAGAGAGGGAGAAATACAGTAGGTAGGTAGGTAGGTAGGTAGAGGGTTAGAGAGAGAGAGGGAGAAATATAGTAGGTAGGTAGGTAGAGGGATAGAGAGAGAGAGAGGGAGGGAGAAATACAGTAGGTAGGTAGGTAGGTAGGTAGGTAGGTAGGTAGAGGGAGCGAGAGGGAGAAATACAGTAGGTATGTAGGTAGGTAGAGAGAGAGGGGGAGGGAGCAATACAGAAGGTAGGTAGGTAGGTAGAGGGTTAGAGAGAGAGGGGGGAGAAATACAGTAGGTCGGTAGGTAGGTAGAGGGATAGAGAGAGAGGGAAAAATACAGTAGGTAGGTAGGTAGTAGAGGAATAGAGAGAGAGGGAGAAATACAGTAGTTAGGTAGGTAGGTAGGTAGATAGGTAGGTAGGTAGAGGGATAGAGAGAGAGGGAGAAATACAGTAGTTAGGTAGGTAGATAGGATAGAGAGAGAGAGGGAGGGAGAAATACAGTAGGTAGGTAGAGAGAGATAGAGAGAGAGGGAGAAATACAGTAGGTAGGTCAGTAGAGGGGGAGAGAGAGGGAGGGAGAAATACAGTAGGTAGGTAGAGAGAGGGGGGGAGAAATACAGTAGGTAGGTAGGTAAAGGACGAGAGAGAGGGAGAAATACAGTAGGTAGGTAGGTAGGTAGGTAGGTAGGTAGGTAGGTAGGTAGGTAGGTAGGTAGGTAGGTAGGTAGAGGGTTAGAGAGAGAGGGAGAAATATAGTAGGTAGGTAGGTAGAGGGATAGAGAGATAGGTAAAAATACAGTAGGTAGGTCAGTAGAGGGGGAGAGAGAGAGGGAGGGAGGGAGAAATACAGCAGGTAGGTAGAGAGAGGGGGGAGAAATACAGTAGGTAGGTAGGTAAAGGACGAGAGAGAGGGAGAAATACAGTAGGTAGGTAGGTAGGTAGGTAGGTAGGTAGGTAGAGGGATAGAGAGATAGGAAAAAATACAGTAGGTAGGTCAGTAGAGGGGGAGAGAGAGAGAGAGGGAGGGAGAAATACAGTAGGTAGATAGGTAAAGGACGAGAGAGAGGGAGAAATACAGTAGGTAGGTAGGTAGGTAGGTAGAGGGTTAGAGAGAGAGAGGGAGAAATATAGTAGGTAGGTAGGTAGAGGGATAGAGAGAGAGAGAGGGAGGGAGAAATACAGTAGGTAGGTAGGTAGGTAGAGGGAGCGAGAGGGAGAAATACAGTAGGTATGTAGGTAGGTAGAGAGAGAGGGGGAGGGAGAAATACAGAAGGTAGGTAGGTAGGTAGAGGGTTAGAGAGAGAGGGAAAAATACAGTAGGTAGGTAGGTAGTAGAGGAATAGAGAGAGGGAGAAATACAGTAGTTAGGTAGGTAGGTAGGTTAATAGGTAGGTAGGTAGAGGGATAGAGAGAGAGGGAGAAATACAGTAGTTAGGTAGGTAGATAGCATAGAGAGAGAGAGGGAGGGAGAAATACAGTAGGTAGGTAGAGAGATAGAGAGAGAGGGAGAAATACAGTAGGTAGGTCAGTAGAGGGGGAGAGAGAGGGAGGGAGAAATACAGTAGGTAGGTAGAGAGAGGGGGGGAGAAATACAGTAGGTAGGTAGGTAAAGGACGAGAGAGAGGGAGAAATACAGTAGGTAGGTAGGTAGGTAGGTAGGTAGGTAGGTAGGTAGAGGGTTAGAGAGGGAGAAATATAGTAGGTAGGTAGGTAGAGGGATAGAGAGAGACGGAGAAATACAGTAGGTAGGTAGGTAGGTAGAGGGAGAGAGAGGGAGAAATACAGTAGGTAGGTAGGTAGGTAGGTAGGTAGGTAGGTAGAGAGAGAGAGGGAGGGAGAAATGCAGAAGGTAGGTAGGTAGAGGGCTAGAGAGAGAGGGGGGAGAAATACAGTAGGTAGGTAGGTAGGTAGGTAGGTAGGTAGGTAGGTAGGTAGGTAGGTAGGTAGGTAGAGGGATATAGAGAGAAAGCGAGAAACACAGTAGGTAGGTAGAGGGATAGGGAGAGAGGGAGAATTACAGTAGGGAGGGAGGGAGGGAGAGAGAGAGTGGGAGAAATACAGTAGGTAGGCAGGTAGGTAGAAAGAGAGGGGGGGGGGAGAAATACGGTAGGTAGGTAGATGGATAAAGAGGGAGAGGGATAAATACAGTAGGTAGGTAAGTAGGTAGAGGGTTAGAGAGAGAGGGAGAAATATAGTAGGTAGGTAGGTAGAGGGACATAGAGCGAGAGGGAGGGAGAAATACAGTAAGTAGGTAGATAGGTAGAGGGATAGAGAGAGAGGGAAAAATACAGTAGGTAGGTAGAGAGAGGGGGAGAAATACAGTAGGTAGGTAGGTAGGTAGGTAGGTAGGTAGGTAGGTAGGTAGGTAGGTAGAGGGATAGAGAGAGAGAGAGAGGGAGAAATACAGTAGGTAGGTAGGTAGAGGGATAGAGAGATAGGTAAAAATACAGTAGGTAGGTCAGTAGAGGGGGAGAGAGAGAGGGAGGGAGGGAGAAATACAGCAGGTAGGTAGAGAGAGGGGGGAGAAATACAGTAGGTAGGTAGGTAAAGGACGAGAGAGAGGGAGAAATACAGTAGGTAGGTAGGTAGGTAGGTAGGTAGGTAGGTAGGTAGAGGGATAGAGAGATAGGAAAAAATACAGTAGGTAGGTCAGTAGAGGGGGAGAGAGAGAGAGAGGGAGGGAGAAATACAGTAGGTAGATAGGTAAAGGACGAGAGAGAGGGAGAAATACAGTAGGTAGGTAGGTAGGTAGGTAGAGGGTTAGAGAGAGAGAGGGAGAAATATAGTAGGTAGGTAGAGGGATAGAGAGAGAGAGAGGGAGGGAGAAATACAGTAGGTAGGTAGGTAGGTAGGTAGGTAGGTAGAGGGAGCGAGAGGGAGAAATACAGTAGGTATGTAGGTAGGTAGAGAGAGAGAGGGAGGGAGCAATACAGAAGGTAGGTAGGTAGGTAGAGGGTTAGAGAGAGAGGGGGGAGAAATACAGTAGGTTGGTAGGTAGGTAGAGGGATAGAGAGAGAGGGAAAAATACAGTAGGTAGGTAGGTAGTAGAGGAATAGAGAGAGAGGGAGAAATACAGTAGTTAGGTAGGTAGGTAGGTAGATAGGTAGGTAGGTAGAGGGATAGAGAGAGAGGGAGAAATACAGTAGTTAGGTAGGTAGATAGGATAGAGAGAGAGAGGGAGGGAGAAATACAGTAGGTAGGTAGAGAGAGATAGAGAGAGAGGGAGAAATACAGTAGGTAGGTCAGTAGAGGGGGAGAGAGAGGGAGGGAGAAATACAGTAGGTAGGTAGAGAGAGGGGGGGAGAAATACAGTAGGTAGGTAGGTAAAGGACGAGAGAGAGGGAGAAATACAGTAGGTAGGTAGGTAGGTAGGTAGGTAGGTAGGTAGGTAGGTAGGTAGGTAGGTAGGTAGGTAGGTAGGTAGAGGGTTAGAGAGAGAGGGAGAAATATAGTAGGTAGGTAGGTAGAGGGATAGAGAGATAGGTAAAAATACAGTAGGTAGGTCAGTAGAGGGGGAGAGAGAGAGGGAGGGAGGGAGAAATACAGCAGGTAGGTAGAGAGAGGGGGGAGAAATACAGTAGGTAGGTAGGTAGGTAGGTAGGTAGGTAGGTAGGTAGGTAGGTAGGTAGGTAGGTAGGTAGAGGGATAGAGAGATAGGAAAAAATACAGTAGGTAGGTCAGTAGAGGGGGAGAGAGAGAGAGAGGGAGGGAGAAATACAGTAGGTAGATAGGTAAAGGACGAGAGAGAGGGAGAAATACAGTAGGTAGGTAGGTAGGTAGGTAGAGGGTTAGAGAGAGAGAGGGAGAAATATAGTAGGTAGGTAGGTAGAGGGATAGAGAGAGAGAGAGGGAGGGAGAAATACAGTAGGTAGGTAGGTAGGTAGAGGGAGCGAGAGGGAGAAATACAGTAGGTATGTAGGTAGGTAGAGAGAGAGGGGGAGGGAGAAATACAGAAGGTAGGTAGGTAGGTAGAGGGTTAGAGAGAGAGGGAAAAATACAGTAGGTAGGTAGGTAGTAGAGGAATAGAGAGAGGGAGAAATACAGTAGTTAGGTAGGTAGGTAGGTTAATAGGTAGGTAGGTAGAGGGATAGAGAGAGAGGGAGAAATACAGTAGTTAGGTAGGTAGATAGCATAGAGAGAGAGAGGGAGGGAGAAATACAGTAGGTAGGTAGAGAGAGATAGAGAGAGAGGGAGAAATACAGTAGGTAGGTCAGTAGAGGGGGAGAGAGAGGGAGGGAGAAATACAGTAGGTAGGTAGAGAGAGGGGGGGAGAAATACAGTAGGTAGGTAGGTAAAGGACGAGAGAGAGGGAGAAATACAGTAGGTAGGTAGGTAGGTAGGTAGGTAGGTAGGTAGGTAGGTAGGTAGGTAGGTAGGTAGGTAGAGGGTTAGAGAGAGAGGGAGAAATATAGTAGGTAGGTAGGTAGAGGGGGGAGAAATACAGTAGGTAGGTAGGTAAAGGACGAGAGAGAGGGAGAAATACAGTAGGTAGGTAGGTAGGTAGGTAGGTAGGTAGGTAGGTAGAGGGATAGAGAGATAGGAAAAATACAGTAGGTAGGTCAGTAGAGGGGGAGAGAGAGAGGGAGGGAGGGAGAAATACAGTAGGTAGATAGGTAAAGGACGAGAGAGAGGGAGAAATACAGTAGGTAGGTAGGTAGGTAGGTAGAGGGTAAGAGAGAGAGAGGGAGAAATATAGTAGGTAGGTAGGTAGAGGGATAGAGAGAGAGAGGGAGGGAGAAATACAGTAGGTAGGTAGGTAGGTAGAGGGAGCGAGAGGGAGAAATACAGTAGGTATGTAGGTAGGTAGAGAGAGAGGGGGAGGGAGAAATACAGAAGGTAGGTAGGTAGGTAGAGGGTTAGAGAGAGAGGGAAAAATACAGTAGGTAGGTAGGTAGTAGAGGAATAGAGAGAGGGAGAAATACAGTAGTTAGGTAGGTAGGTAGGTTAATAGGTAGGTAGGTAGAGGGATAGAGAGAGAGGGAGAAATACAGTAGTTAGGTAGGTAGATAGCATAGAGAGAGAGAGGGAGGGAGAATTACAGTAGGTAGGTAGAGAGAGATAGAGAGAGAGGGAGAAGTACAGTAGGTAGGTCAGTAGAGGGGGAGAGAGAGGGAGGGAGAAATACAGTAGGTAGGTAGAGAGAGGGGGGGAGAAATACAGTAGGTAGGTAGGTAAAGGACGAGAGAGAGGGAGAAATACAGTAGGTAGGTAGGTAGGTAGGTAGGTAGGTAGGTAGGTAGGTAGGTAGAGGGTTAGAGAGAGAGGGAGAAATATAGTAGGTAGGTAGGTAGAGGGATAGAGAGAGACGGAGAAATACAGTAGGTAGGTAGGTAGAGGGAGAGAGAGGGAGAAATACAGTAGGTAGGTAGGTAGGTAGGTAGATAGGTAGAGAGAGAGAGGGAGGGAGAAATGCAGAAGGTAGGTAGGTAGAGGGCTAGAGAGAGAGGGGGGAGAAATACAGTAGGTAGGTAGGTAGGTAGGTAGGTAGGTAGGTATGTAGAGGGATATAGAGAGAAAGCGAGAAACACAGTAGGTAGGTAGGTAGAGGGATAGGGAGAGAGGGAGAATTACAGTAGGGAGGGAGGGAGGGAGAGAGAGAGTGGGAGAAATACAGTAGGTAGGCAGGTAGGTAGAAAGAGAGAGGGGGGGGAGAAATACGGTAGGTAGGTAGATGGATAAAGAGGGAGAGGGATAAATACAGTAGGTAGGTAAGTAGGTAGAGGGTTAGAGAGAGAGGGAGAAATATAGTAGGTAGGTAGGTAGAGGGACATAGAGCGAGAGGGAGGGAGAAATACAGTAAGTAGGTAGATAGGTAGAGGGATAGAGAGAGAGGGAAAAATACAGTAGGTAGGTAGAGAGAGGGGGAGAAATACAGTAGGTAGGTAGGTAGGTAGGTAGGTAGGTAGGTAGGTAGGTAGAGAGAGAGAGGGAGGGAGAAATGCAGAAGGTAGGTAGGTAGAGGGCTAGAGAGAGAGGGGGGAGAAATACAGTAGGTAGGTAGGTAGGTAGGTAGGTAGGTAGGTAGGTATGTATGTAGAGGGATATAGAGAGAAAGCGAGAAACACAGTAGGTAGGTAGGTAGAGGGATAGGGAGAGAGGGAGAATTACAGTAGGGAGGGAGGGAGGGAGAGAGAGAGTGGGAGAAATACAGTAGGTAGGCAGGTAGGTAGAAAGAGAGAGGGGGGGGAGAAATACGGTAGGTAGGTAGATGGATAAAGAGGGAGAGGGATAAATACAGTAGGTAGGTAAGTAGGTAAAGGACTAGAGAGTGAGGGAGAAATAGAGTAGGTAGGTAGGTAGGTAGGTAGGTAGGTAGGTAGGTAGGTAGAGGGTTAGAGAGAGAGGGAGAAATATAGTAGGTAGGTAGGTAGAGGGATAGAGAGATAGGTAAAAATACAGTAGGTAGGTCAGTAGAGGGGGAGAGAGAGAGGGAGGGAGGGAGAAATACAGCAGGTAGGTAGAGAGAGGGGGGAGAAATACAGTAGGTAGGTAGGTAAAGGACGAGAGAGAGGGAGAAATACAGTAGGTAGGTAGGTAGGTAGGTAGGTAGGTAGGTAGGTAGAGGGATAGAGAGATAGGAAAAAATACAGTAGGTAGGTCAGTAGAGGGAGAGAGAGAGAGAGAGGGAGGGAGAAATACAGTAGGTAGATAGGTAAAGGACGAGAGAGAGGGAGAAATACAGTAGGTAGGTAGGTAGGTAGGTAGAGGGTAAGAGAGAGAGAGGGAGAAATATAGTAGGTAGGTAGGTAGAGGGATAGAGAGAGAGAGAGGGAGGGAGAAATACAGTAGGTAGGTAGGTAGGTAGAGGGAGCGAGAGGGAGAAATACAGTAGGTATGTAGGTAGGTAGAGAGAGAGGGGGAGGGAGAAATACAGAAGGTAGGTAGGTAGGTAGAGGGTTAGAGAGAGAGGGAAAAATACAGTAGGTAGGTAGGTAGTAGAGGAATAGAGAGAGGGAGAAATACAGTAGTTAGGTAGGTAGGTTAATAGGTAGGTAGGTAGAGGGATAGAGAGAGAGGGAGAAATACAGTAGTTAGGTAGGTAGATAGCATAGAGAGAGAGAGGGAGGGAGAAATACAGTAGGTAGGTAGAGAGAGATAGAGAGAGAGGGAGAAGTACAGTAGGTAGGTCAGTAGAGGGGGAGAGAGAGGGAGGGAGAAATACAGTAGGTAGGTAGAGAGAGGGGGGGAGAAATACAGTAGGTAGGTAGGTAAAGGACGAGAGAGAGGGAGAAATACAGTAGGTAGGTAGGTAGGTAGGTAGGTAGGTAGGTAGGTAGGTAGAGGGTTAGAGAGAGAGGGAGAAATATAGTAGGTAGGTAGGTAGAGGGATAGAGAGAGACGGAG
Source organism: Rhabdophis nuchalis (assembly GCA_039707465.1). NCBI lineage: Eukaryota > Metazoa > Chordata > Lepidosauria > Squamata > Natricidae > Rhabdophis > Rhabdophis nuchalis. Next base: position 64,277 of record JBDLLF010000050.1, on the reverse strand, counting down.
AAATACAGTAGGTAGGTAGGTAGAGGGAGAGAGAGGGAGAAATACAGTAGGTAGGTAGGTAGGTAGGTAGATAGGTAGAGAGAGAGAGGGAGGGAGAAATGCAGAAGGTAGGTAGGTAGAGGGCTAGAGAGAGAGGGGGGAGAAATACAGTAGGTAGGTAGGTAGGTAGGTAGGTAGGTAGGTAGGTATGTAGAGGGATATAGAGAGAAAGCGAGAAACACAGTAGGTAGGTAGGTAGAGGGATAGGGAGAGAGGGAGAATTACAGTAGGGAGGGAGGGAGGGAGAGAGAGAGTGGGAGAAATACAGTAGGTAGGCAGGTAGGTAGAAAGAGAGAGGGGGGGGAGAAATACGGTAGGTAGGTAGATGGATAAAGAGGGAGAGGGATAAATACAGTAGGTAGGTAAGTAGGTAGAGGGTTAGAGAGAGAGGGAGAAATATAGTAGGTAGGTAGGTAGAGGGACATAGAGCGAGAGGGAGGGAGAAATACAGTAAGTAGGTAGATAGGTAGAGGGATAGAGAGAGAGGGAAAAATACAGTAGGTAGGTAGAGAGAGGGGGAGAAATACAGTAGGTAGGTAGGTAGGTAGGTAGGTAGGTAGGTAGGTAGAGAGAGAGAGGGAGGGAGAAATGCAGAAGGTAGGTAGGTAGAGGGCTAGAGAGAGAGGGGGGAGAAATACAGTAGGTAGGTAGGTAGGTAGGTAGGTAGGTAGGTAGGTATGTAGAGGGATATAGAGAGAAAGCGAGAAACACAGTAGGTAGGTAGGTAGAGGGATAGGGAGAGAGGGAGAATTACAGTAGGGAGGGAGGGAGGGAGAGAGAGAGTGGGAGAAATACAGTAGGTAGGCAGGTAGGTAGAAAGAGAGAGGGGGGGGAGAAATACGGTAGGTAGGTAGATGGATAAAGAGGGAGAGGGATAAATACAGTAGGTAGGTAAGTAGGTAAAGGACTAGAGAGTGAGGGAGAAATAGAGTAGGTAGGTAGGTAGGTAGGTAGGTAGGTAGGTAGGTAGGTAGGTAGGTAGGTAGAGGGTTAGAGAGAGAGGGAGAAATATAGTAGGTAGGTAGGTAGAGGGATAGAGAGATAGGTAAAAATACAGTAGGTAGGTCAGTAGAGGGGGAGAGAGAGAGGGAGGGAGGGAGAAATACAGCAGGTAGGTAGAGAGAGGGGGGAGAAATACAGTAGGTAGGTAGGTAAAGGACGAGAGAGAGGGAGAAATACAGTAGGTAGGTAGGTAGGTAGGTAGGTAGGTAGGTAGAGGGATAGAGAGATAGGAAAAAATACAGTAGGTAGGTCAGTAGAGGGGGAGAGAGAGAGAGAGGGAGGGAGAAATACAGTAGGTAGATAGGTAAAGGACGAGAGAGAGGGAGAAATACAGTAGGTAGGTAGGTAGGTAGGTAGAGGGTTAGAGAGAGAGAGGGAGAAATATAGTAGGTAGGTAGGTAGAGGGATAGAGAGAGAGAGAGGGAGGGAGAAATACAGTAGGTAGGTAGGTAGGTAGAGGGAGCGAGAGGGAGAAATACAGTAGGTATGTAGGTAGGTAGAGAGAGAGGGGGAGGGAGAAATACAGAAGGTAGGTAGGTAGGTAGAGGGTTAGAGAGAGAGGGAAAAATACAGTAGGTAGGTAGGTAGTAGAGGAATAGAGAGAGGGAGAAATACAGTAGTTAGGTAGGTAGGTAGGTTAATAGGTAGGTAGGTAGAGGGATAGAGAGAGAGGGAGAAATACAGTAGTTAGGTAGGTAGATAGCATAGAGAGAGAGAGGGAGGGAGAAATACAGTAGGTAGGTAGAGAGAGATAGAGAGAGAGGGAGAAATACAGTAGGTAGGTCAGTAGAGGGGGAGAGAGAGGGAGGGAGAAATACAGTAGGTAGGTAGAGAGAGGGGGGGAGAAATACAGTAGGTAGGTAGGTAAAGGACGAGAGAGAGGGAGAAATACAGTAGGTAGGTAGGTAGGTAGGTAGGTAGGTAGGTAGGTAGAGGGTTAGAGAGAGAGGGAGAAATATAGTAGGTAGGTAGGTAGAGGGATAGAGAGAGACGGAGAAATACAGTAGGTAGGTAGGTAGAGGGAGAGAGAGGGAGAAATACAGTAGGTAGGTAGGTAGGTAGGTAGATAGGTAGAGAGAGAGAGGGAGGGAGAAATGCAGAAGGTAGGTAGGTAGAGGGCTAGAGAGAGAGGGGGGAGAAATACAGTAGGTAGGTAGGTAGGTAGGTAGGTAGGTAGGTAGGTAGGTAGGTAGTTAGGTAGGTAGGTAGGTATGTAGAGGGATATAGAGAGAAAGCGAGAAACACAGTAGGTAGGTAGGTAGAGGGATAGGGAGAGAGGGAGAATTACAGTAGGGAGGGAGGGAGGGAGAGAGAGAGTGGGAGAAATACAGTAGGTAGGCAGGTAGGTAGAAAGAGAGAGGGGGGGAGAAATACGGTAGGTAGGTAGATGGATAAAGAGGGAGAGGGATAAATACAGTAGGTAGGTAAGTAGGTAGAGGGTTAGAGAGAGAGGAAGAAATATAGTAGGTAGGTAGGTAGAGGGACATAGAGCGAGAGGGAGGGAGAAATACAGTAAGTAGGTAGATAGGTAGAGGGATAGAGAGAGAGGGAAAAATACAGTAGGTAGGTAGAGAGAGGGGGAGAAATACAGTAGGTAGGTAGGTAGGTAGGTAGGTAGGTAGGTAGGTAGGTAGGTAGGTAGGTAGGTAGGTAGGTAGATAGGTAGGTAAAGGACTAGAGAGTGAGGGAGAAATACAGTAGGTAGGTTGGTAGGTAGGTAGGTAGAGGGATAGAGAGAAAGGGAAAAATACAGTAGGTAGGTAGGTAGTAGAGGAATAGAGAGAGAGGGGGAGGGAGAAATACAGTGGGTAGGTAGGTAGGTAGAGAGAGATAGGGAGAGAGGGAGAAATACAGTAGGTAGGTAGGTAGGTAGATAGGTAGGTAGGTAGGTAGGTAGGTAGGTAGGTAGGTAGAGGGATAGAGAGAGAGAGGGAGAAATACAGTAGGTAGGTAGGTAGGTAGGTAGAAGGATAGAGAGAGGGAAAAATACAGTAGGTAGGTCAGTAGAGGGGGAGAGAGAGAGAGAGGGAGGGAGAAATACAGTAGGTAGGTAGAGAGAGGGGGAGAAATACAGTAGGTAGGTAGGTAGGTAAAGGACGAGAGAGAGGGAGAAATACAGTAGGTAGGTAGGTAGGTAGGTAGAGGGTTAGAGAGAGAGGGAGAAATATAGTAGGTAGGTAGGTAGAGGGATAGAGAGAGAGAGGGAGGGAGAAATACAGTAGGTAGGTAGGTAGGTAGAGGGATAGAGAGGGAGAAATACAGTAGTTAGGGAGGGAGGGAGAGCGAGAGCGAGAAAGAGGGAGAAATACAGTAGGTAGGTAGGTAGAGGGATAGAGAGAGAGAGGGAGGGAGAAATACGGTAGGTAGGTAGATGGATAAAGAGGGAGAGGGATAAATACAGTAGGTAGGTAAGTAGGTAAAGGACTAGAGAGTGAGGGAGAAATAGAGTAGGTAGGTAGGTAGGTAGGTAGGTAGGTAGGTAGGTAGGTAGAGGGTTAGAGAGAGAGGGAGAAATATAGTAGGTAGGTAGGTAGAGGGATAGAGAGATAGGTAAAAATACAGTAGGTAGGTCAGTAGAGGGGGAGAGAGAGAGGGAGGGAGGGAGAAATACAGCAGGTAGGTAGAGAGAGGGGGGAGAAATACAGTAGGTAGGTAGGTAAAGGACGAGAGAGAGGGAGAAATACAGTAGGTAGGTAGGTAGGTAGGTAGGTAGGTAGGTAGGTAGGTAGAGGGATAGAGAGATAGGAAAAAATACAGTAGGTAGGTCAGTAGAGGGGGAGAGAGAGAGAGAGGGAGGGAGAAATACAGTAGGTAGATAGGTAAAGGACGAGAGAGAGGGAGAAATACAGTAGGTAGGTAGGTAGGTAGGTAGAGGGTTAGAGAGAGAGAGGGAGAAATATAGTAGGTAGGTAGGTAGAGGGATAGAGAGAGAGAGAGGGAGGGAGAAATACAGTAGGTAGGTAGGTAGGTAGAGGGAGCGAGAGGGAGAAATACAGTAGGTATGTAGGTAGGTAGAGAGAGAGGGGGAGGGAGAAATACAGAAGGTAGGTAGGTAGGTAGAGGGTTAGAGAGAGAGGGAAAAATACAGTAGGTAGGTAGGTAGTAGAGGAATAGAGAGAGGGAGAAATACAGTAGTTAGGTAGGTAGGTAGGTTAATAGGTAGGTAGGTAGAGGGATAGAGAGAGAGGGAGAAATACAGTAGTTAGGTAGGTAGATAGCATAGAGAGAGAGAGGGAGGGAGAAATACAGTAGGTAGGTAGAGAGAGATAGAGAGAGAGGGAGAAATACAGTAGGTAGGTCAGTAGAGGGGGAGAGAGAGGGAGGGAGAAATACAGTAGGTAGGTAGAGAGAGGGGGGGAGAAATACAGTAGGTAGGTAGGTAAAGGACGAGAGAGAGGGAGAAATACAGTAGGTAGGTAGGTAGGTAGGTAGGTAGGTAGGTAGGTAGAGGGTTAGAGAGAGAGGGAGAAATATAGTAGGTAGGTAGGTAGAGGGATAGAGAGAGACGGAGAAATACAGTAGGTAGGTAGGTAGAGGGAGAGAGAGGGAGAAATACAGTAGGTAGGTAGGTAGGTAGGTAGATAGGTAGAGAGAGAGAGGGAGGGAGAAATGCAGAAGGTAGGTAGGTAGAGGGCTAGAGAGAGAGGGGGGAGAAATACAGTAGGTAGGTAGGTAGGTAGGTAGGTAGGTAGGTAGGTAGGTAGGTAGGTAGTTAGGTAGGTAGGTAGGTATGTAGAGGGATATAGAGAGAAAGCGAGAAACACAGTAGGTAGGTAGGTAGAGGGATAGGGAGAGAGGGAGAATTACAGTAGGGAGGGAGGGAGGGAGAGAGAGAGTGGGAGAAATACAGTAGGTAGGCAGGTAGGTAGAAAGAGAGAGGGGGGGAGAAATACGGTAGGTAGGTAGATGGATAAAGAGGGAGAGGGATAAATACAGTAGGTAGGTAAGTAGGTAGAGGGTTAGAGAGAGAGGAAGAAATATAGTAGGTAGGTAGGTAGAGGGACATAGAGCGAGAGGGAGGGAGAAATACAGTAAGTAGGTAGATAGGTAGAGGGATAGAGAGAGAGGGAAAAATACAGTAGGTAGGTAGAGAGAGGGGGAGAAATACAGTAGGTAGGTAGGTAGGTAGGTAGGTAGGTAGGTAGGTAGGTAGGTAGGTAGGTAGGTAGATAGGTAGGTAAAGGACTAGAGAGTGAGGGAGAAATACAGTAGGTAGGTTGGTAGGTAGGTAGGTAGGTAGGCAGGTAGGTAGGTAGAGGGTTAGAGAGAGAGGGAGAAATATAGTAGGTAGGTAGGTAGAGGGATAGAGAGAGAGAGGGATGGAGAAATACAGTAGGTAGGTAGGTAGGTAGAGAGAGAGAGGGAGGAAGATATACAGAAGGTAGGTAGGTAGAGGGTTAGAGAGAGACGGGGGAGAAATACAGTAGGTAGGTAGGTAGGTAGGTAGGTAGAGGGATAGAGAGAAAGGGAAAAATACAGTAGGTAGGTAGGTAGTAGAGGAATAGAGAGAGAGGGGGAGGGAGAAATACAGTGGGTAGGTAGGTAGGTAGAGAGAGATAGGGAGAGAGGGAGAAATACAGTAGGTAGGTAGGTAGGTAGATAGGTAGGTAGGTAGGTAGGTAGGTAGGTAGGTAGGTAGGTAGGTAGAGGGATAGAGAGAGAGAGGGAGAAATACAGTAGGTAGGTAGGTAGGTAGGTAGAGGGATAGAGAGAGGGAAAAATACAGTAGGTAGGTCAGTAGAGGGGGAGAGAGAGAGAGAGGGAGGGAGAAATACAGTAGGTAGGTAGAGAGAGGGGGAGAAATACAGTAGGTAGGTAGGTAGGTAAAGGACGAGAGAGAGGGAGAAATACAGTAGGTAGGTAGGTAGGTAGGTAGAGGGTTAGAGAGAGAGGGAGAAATATAGTAGGTAGGTAGGTAGAGGGATAGAGAGAGAGAGGGAGGGAGAAATACAGTAGGTAGGTAGGTAGGTAGAGGGATAGAGAGGGAGAAATACAGTAGTTAGGGAGGGAGGGAGAGCGAGAGCGAGAAAGAGGGAGAAATACAGTAGGTAGGTAGGTAGAGGGATAGAGAGAGAGAGGGAGGGAGAAATACAGTAGGTAGGTAGGTAGGTAGGTAGAGGGATAGAGAGAGAGAGGGAGGGAGAAATACAGTAGGTCGGTAGGTAGGTAGAGGGATAGAGAGAGAGGGAAAAATACAGTAGGTAGGTAGGTAGTAGAGGAATAGAGAGAGAGGGAGAAATACAGTAGTTAGGTAGGTAGGTAGGTAGGTAGATAGGTAGGTAGGTAGAGGGATAGAGAGAGAGGGAGAAATACAGTAGTTAGGTAGGTAGATAGGATAGAGAGAGAGAGGGAGGGAGAAATACAGTAGGTAGGTAGAGAGAGAGAGAGAGAGAGAGAGGGAGAAATACAGTAGGTAGGTAGGTAGGTAGGTAGGTAGGTAGGTAGGTAGGTAGGTAGGTAGAGGGATAGAGAGAGAGAGAGGGAGAAATACAGTAGGTAGGTAGGTAGAGGGATAGAGAGATAGGTAAAAATACAGTAGGTAGGTCAGTAGAGGGGGAGAGAGAGAGGGAGGGAGGGAGAAATACAGCAGGTAGGTTGAGAGAGGGGGGGAGAAATACAGTAGGTAGGTAGGTAAAGGACGAGAGAGAGGGAGAAATACAGTAGGTAGGTAGGTAGGTAGGTAGGTAGGTAGGTAGGTAGGTAGGTAGAGGGATAGAGAGATAGGAAAAAATACAGTAGGTAGGTCAGTAGAGGGGGAGAGAGAGAGAGAGGGAGGGAGAAATACAGTAGGTAGGTAGGTAAAGGACGAGAGAGAGGGAGAAATACAGTAGGTAGGTAGGTAGGTAGGTAGGTAGAGGGTTAGAGAGAGAGAGGGAGAAATATAGTAGGTAGGTAGGTAGAGGGATAGAGAGAGAGAGGGAGGGAGAAATACAGTAGGTAGGTAGGTAGGTAGGTAGGTAGAGGGAGCGAGAGGGAGAAATACAGTAGGTATGTAGGTAGGTAGAGAGAGAGGGGGAGGGAGAAATACAGAAGGTAGGTAGGTAGGTAGAGGGTTAGAGAGAGAGGGGGGAGAAATACAGTAGGTCGGTAGGTAGGTAGAGGGATAGAGAGAGAGGGAAAAATACAGTAGGTAGGTAAGTAGTAGAGGAATAGAGAGAGAGGGAGAAATACAGTAGTTAGGTAGGTAGGTAGGTAGATAGGTAGGTAGGTAGAGGGATAGAGAGAGAGGGAGAAATACAGTAGTTAGGTAGGTAGATAGGATAGAGAGAGAGAGGGAGGGAGAAATACAGTAGGTAGGTAGAGAGAGATAGAGAGAGAGGGAGAAATACAGTAGGTAGGTCAGTAGAGGGGGAGAGAGAGGGAGGGAGGGAGAAATACAGTAGGTAGGTAGAGAGAGGGGGGATAAATACAGTAGGTAGGTAGGTAAAGGACGAGAGAGAGGGAGAAATACAGTAGGTAGGTAGGTAGGTAGGTAGGTAGGTAGGTAGGTAGGTAGGTAGGTAGGTAGGTAGGTAGAGGGTTAGAGAGAGAGGGAGAAATATAGTAGGTAGGTAGGTAGAGGGATAGAGAGAGGGAGAGACGGAGAAATACAGTAGGTAGGTAGGTAGGTAGAGGGAGAGAGAGGGAGAAATACAGTAGGTAGGTAGGTAGGTAGGTAGAGAGAGAGAGGGAGGGAGAAATGCAGAAGGTAGGTAGGTAGAGGGCTAGAGAGAGAGGGGGAGAAATACAGTAGGTAGGTAGGTAGGTAGGTAGGTAGGTAGATAGGTATGTAGAGGGATATAGAGAGAAAGCGAGAAACACAGTAGGTAGGTAGGTAGAGGGATAGGGAGAGAGGGAGAATTACAGTAGGGAGGGAGGGAGGGAGAGAGAGAGTGGGAGAAATACAGTAGGTAGGCAGGTAGGTAGAAAGAGAGAGGGGGGGAGAAATACGGTAGGTAGGTAGATGGATAAAGAGGGAGAGGGATAAATACAGTAGGTAGGTAAGTAGGTAAAGGACTAGAGAGTGAGGGAGAAATAGAGTAGGTAGGTAGGTAGGTAGGTAGGTAGGTAGGTAGAGGGTTAGAGAGAGAGGGAGAAATATAGTAGGTAGGTAGGTAGAGAGATATAGAGCGAGAGGGAGGGAGAAATACAGTAGGTAGGTAGATAGGTAGAGGGATAGAGAGAGAGGGAAAAATACAGTAGGTAGGTAGGTAGTAGAGGAATAGAGAGAGAGAGGGAGGGAGAAATGCAGTAGGTAGGTAGAGAGAGGGGGAGAAATACAGTAGGTAGGTAGGTAGGTAGGTAGGTAGGTAGGTAGGTAGGTAGGTAGGTAGATAGGTAGGTAAAGGACTAGAGAGTGAGGGAGAAATACAGTAGGTAGGTTGGTAGGTAGGTAGGTAGGTAGGTAGGCAGGTAGGTAGGTAGAGGGTTAGAGAGAGAGGGAGAAATATAGTAGGTAGGTAGGTAGAGGGATAGAGAGAGAGAGGGAGGGAGAAATACAGTAGGTAGGTAGGTAGGTAGAGAGAGAGAGGGAGGGAGATATACAGAAGGTAGGTAGGTAGAGGGTTAGAGAGAGACGGGGGAGAAATACAGTAGGTAGGTAGGTAGGTAGGTAGAGGGATAGAGAGAGAGAGAGGGAGAAATACAGTAGGTAGGTAGGTAGAGGGATAGAGAGATAGGTAAAAATACAGTAGGTAGGTCAGTAGAGGGGGAGAGAGAGAGGGAGGGAGGGAGAAATACAGCAGGTAGGTAGAGAGAGGGGGGGAGAAATACAGTAGGTAGGTAGGTAAAGGACGAGAGAGAGGGAGAAATACAGTAGGTAGGTAGGTAGGTAGGTAGGTAGGTAGGTAGGTAGGTAGGTAGGTAGAGGGATAGAGAGATAGGAAAAAATACAGTAGGTAGGTCAGTAGAGGGGGAGAGAGAGAGAGAGGGAGGGAGAAATACAGTAGGTAGATAGGTAAAGGACGAGAGAGAGGGAGAAATACAGTAGGTAGGTAGAGGGTTAGAGAGAGAGAGGGAGAAATATAGTAGGTAGGTAGGTAGAGGGATAGAGAGAGAGAGAGGGAGGGAGAAATACAGTAGGTAGGTAGGTAGGTAGGCAGGTAGAGGGAGCGAGAGGGAGAAATACAGTAGGTATGTAGGTAGGTAGAGAGAGAGGGGGAGGGAGAAATACAGAAGGTAGGTAGGTAGGTAGGTAGAGGGTTAGAGAGAGAGAGGGAGAAATATAGTAGGTAGGTAGGTAGAGGGATAGAGAGAGAGAGAGGGAGGGAGAAATACAGTAGGTAGGTAGGTAGGTAGGTAGGTAGAGGGAGCGAGAGGGAGAAATACAGTAGGTATGTAGGTAGGTAGAGAGAGAGGGGGAGGGAGAAATACAGAAGGTAGGTAGGTAGGTAGAGGGTTAGAGAGAGAGGGGGGAGAAATACAGTAGGTCGGTAGGTAGGTAGAGGGATAGAGAGAGAGGGAAAAATACAGTAGGTAGGTAGGTAGTAGAGGAATAGAGAGAGAGGGAGAAATACAGTAGTTAGGTAGGTAGGTAGGTAGGTAGATAGGTAGGTAGGTAGAGGGATAGAGAGATAGGGAGAAATACAGTAGTTAGGTAGGTAGATAGGATAGAGAGAGAGAGGGAGGGAGAAATACAGTAGGTAGGTAGAGAGAGATAGAGAGAGAGGGAGAAATACAGTAGGTAGGTCAGTAGAGGGGGAGAGAGAGGGAGGGAGAAATACAGTAGGTAGGTAGAGAGAGGGGGGGAGAAATACAGTAGGTAGGTAGGTAAAGGACGAGAGAGAGGGAGAAATACAGTAGGTAGGTAGGTAGGTTGGTAGGTAGGTAGGTAGGTAGGTAGGTAGGTAGGTAGAGAGAGAGAGGGAGGGAGAAATGCAGAAGGTAGGTAGGTAGAGGGCTAGAGAGAGAGGGGGGAGAAATACAGTAGGTAGGTAGGTAGGTAGGTAGGTAGGTAGGTAGGTAGGTAGGTAGGTAGGTAGGTATGTAGAGGGATAGAGAGAGAAAGCGAGAAACACAGTAGGTAGGTAGGTAGAGGGATAGGGAGAGAGGGAGAATTACAGTAGGGAGGGAGGGAGGGAGAGAGAGAGTGGGAGAAATACAGTAGGTAGGCAGGTAGGTAGAAAGAGAGAGGGGGGGAGAAATACGGTAGGTAGGTAGATGGATAAAGAGGGAGAGGGATAAATACAGTAGGTAGGTAAGTAGGTAAAGGACTAGAGAGTGAGGGAGAAATAGAGTAGGTAGGTAGGTAGGTAGGTAGGTAGGTAGGTAGGTAGGTAGGTAGGTAGGTAGAGGGTTAGAGAGAGAGGGAGAAATATAGTAGGTAGGTAGGTAGAGGGACATAGAGCGAGAGGGAGGGAGAAATACAGTAAGTAGGTAGATAGGTAGAGGGATAGAGAGAGGGAAAAATACAGTAGGTAGGTAGGTAGTAGAGGAATAGAGAGAGAGAGGGAGGGAGAAATGCAGTAGGTAGGTAGAGAGAGGGGGAGAAATACAGTAGGTAGGTAGGTAGGTAGGTAGGTAGGTAGGTAGGTAGATAGGTAGGTAAAGGACTAGAGAGTGAGGGAGAAATACAGTAGGTAGGTTGGTAGGTAGGTAGGTAGGTAGGTAGGCAGGTAGGTAGGTAGAGGGTTAGAGAGAGAGGGAGAAATATAGTAGGTAGGTAGGTAGAGGGATAGAGAGAGAGAGGGATGGAGAAATACAGTAGGTAGGTAGGTAGGTAGAGAGAGGGAGGGAGGGAGATATACAGAAGGTAGGTAGGTAGAGGGTTAGAGAGAGACGGGGGAGAAATAGAGTAGGTAGGTAGGTAGGTAGGTAGGTAGGTAGGTAGGAAGAGGGATATAGAGAGAAAGCGAGAAACACAGTAGGTAGGTAGGTAGGTAGGTAGAGGGATAGAGAGAGAGGGAGAAATACAGTAGTTAGGTAGGTAGGGAGAGGGAGAAAGAGGGAGAAATACAGTAGGTAGGTAGGTAGGTAGGTAGAGGGATAGAGAGAGAGAGAGAGGGAGAAATACGGTAGGTAGGTAGGTAGGTAGGTAGGTAGGTAGGTAGGTAGGTAGGTAGGTAGAGGGATAGAGAGAGAGGGAGAAATACAGTAGTTAGGTAGGTAGGGAGAGGGAGAGCGAGAAAGAGGGAGAAATACAGTAGGTAGGTAGGTAGGTAGGTAGGTAGGTAGGTGGAGGGATAGAGAGAGAGAGAGAGGGAGAAATACGGTAGGTAGGTAGGTAGGTAGGTAGGTAGGTAGGTAGGTAGGTAGGTAGGTAGAGGGATAGAGAGAGAGGGAAAAATACAGTAGGTAGGTAGGTAGTAGAGGAATAGAGAGAGAGGGGGAGGGAGAAATACAGTGGGTAGGTAGGTAGGTAGAGAGAGATAGGGAGAGAGGGAGAAATACAGTAGGTAGGTAGGTAGGTAGGTAGGTAGGTAGGTAGGTAGGTAGGTAGAGGGATAGAGAGAGAGAGGGAGAAATACAGTAGGTAGGTAGGTAGGTAGGTAGAGGGATAGAGAGATAGGGAAAAATACAGTAGGTAGGTCAGTAGAGGGGGAGAGAGAGAGAGAGGGAGGGAGAAATACAGTAGGTAGGTAGAGAGAGGGGGGGAGAAATACAGTAGGTAGGTAGGTAGGTAGAGATAGAGAGAGGAAGAAATACAGTAGGTAGGTAGTTAAAGGACGAGAGAGAGGGAGAAATACAGTAGGTAGGTAGGTAGGTAGGTAGGTAGGTAGGTAGGTAGGTAGGTAAAGGACTAGAGAGTGAGGGAGAAATACAGTAGGTAGGTAGGTAGGTAGAGAGAGAGAGGGAGGGAGATATACAGAAGGTAGGTAGGTAGAGGGTTAGAGAGAGACGGGGGAGAAATACAGTAGGTAGGTAGGTAGGTAGGTAGGTAGGTAGGTAGGTAGGTAGGTAGGAAGAGGGATATAATAATAATAATAATAATCGAATTTATTAACCGCTCCCTCTCCCCACAGGGACCCGGGGCGGTGCACAGGGAAAAATAAAACAATAAGAACAATAAATACAAAAGTACATAACTTAAAAAACAATTAAACAATTTATCCCTTGCTAATATTATTGACTAAAATCCCATTTAAAAATACATTTGAAATCTATAGACAGAGAGACTATCCAAGGCCGGCCAGTCGAAAAAGATGGGTCTTCAGTTTCATACGGAAGGAGCGGAGGTCCGTGGTCGTTCTGATATCGGGGGGAAGGTCGTTCCAGAGGGCCGGGCCCGCCACAGAGAGAGCCCTTCCCCTGGGCGTCGCCCGCTGACAAAGTCTAGCGGATGGCACCCGGAGAAGTCCCTCTCTGTGGGAGCGAATAGGCCGTGAGGATGTATGGGGCAGAAACCGATCCCGCAGATAGCTAGGTCCCGAGCCATGGAGCGCTTTAAAGATGATAACTAACACCTTGAAGCGCACCCGGAAGACAACAGGCAGCCAGGGCAGCTCGCGCAAGAGCGGTGTAACGTGGGTGAACCTAGTGGTCCCCATAATTGCTCGCGCGGCTGCATTCTGAACCAACTGAAGCCTCCGGGTGCACCTCAAGGGAAGCCCCATGTAGAGAGAGTTACAATAGTCCAGTCGGGATGTCACGAGGGCATGAGTGACTGTGCGAAGGGCGTCCCGATCCAATAGGGGGCGCAATTGGCGAACCAGGCGAACCTGGTAAAACGCCCTCCTGGCCACGGCTGTCACTTGCTCTTCCATAGACAGCCGGGTATCCAGGAGGACACCCAAATTGCGCGCCCCATCCACAGGGGCAAGATGTTCGCCCCCTATGGCCAGCGTTGGAGAAAGCTGGTTGAATCGGGCAGCCGGAAACCACAGCCACTCGGTCTTGGTCGGGTTGAGCCTGAGTCCGTTACTTCCCATCCAGATCCGCACGGCTTCCAGGCACTGGCACATCACCGCTACGGCATCGTTGGGGTGGTTTGGGGTAGATATGTACAGCTGAGTATCATCAGCGTACAGATGGTACTCTACCCCAAAACCACGGATGATCTCACCCAGCGGCTTCATGTATGCATTAAACAGGAGAGGTGAGAGGACCGACCCCTGAGGCACCCCGCATGTGAGGGGTCTCGGGGTCGACCTCTGCTCTCCTGCCAACACAAATTGCGATCGGCCAGAGAGGTAGGAGGAGAACCACCGTAAAACGGTGCCTCCCACCCCCAACCCCCCCAGCCGATGCAATAGGATACCATGGTCGATGGTATCGAAAGCCGCCGAGAGGTCTAATAGGACCAGGATGGAGGAACATCCCCCATCTCTGGCCCTCCAGAGATCATCTACCAACGCGACCAATGCTGTCTCGGTGCTATGCCCGGGCCGAAAGCCGGACTGGCGCGGATCTAGATACTCAATTTCCTCCAGGTGACGGGGAAACTATTGTGCCACCACACTCTCAACAACCTTCGCCAAAAAGGGAAGGTTGGAGACTGGACGATAGTTGTTTAAAAGAGTTGGGTCCAAAGAGGGCTTCTTAAGGAGGGGCCTCACCATAGCCTCTTTTAGGGAAGCGGGCAAGGAACCCTCACGTAAGGATGCGTTGACAACCTCTTGGAGCCAGCCTCGTGTCACCTCCCAGGATGCCAGTACAAGCCAGGAGGGACACGGGTCCAATAAACATGTGGTGGCTCGCAGTCGCCCACGTAGCCTGTCCATATCTTCGGAAGCAACGGAGTCAAACTCCTCCCAAACAAGATCTCTCTCGTGGCATCCCACTGGGCCATGAATGGGGGCTAGCTCACTCTGTATTTGAGCGGTTTTCTCCTGCAGAAAAGTCACAAATTCCTCTGCTCTACCCTGTAGCGGGGCTTCCCGCTCCCTCTGTTGAAGGAGGGAGCGGGTCACCCCAAACAAGGCGGCAGGGCGGTTTTCTGCGGATGCTATGAGAGTGGCACAATGATGACGTTTGGCCACTCTCAGCGCCACAATGTAAGTCCGTAAATGGGCTCTTACCTGTGTCCGGTCAGATTCAGAGCGGGTAGACCTCCATCTTCCCTCTAGGCATCTCTTGCGGCGTTTCATCACCCGCAGCTCCTCAGTGAACCAAGGAGCCAGGGTGGTTCGCCGCCGCAAGAGAGGCCGCAAGGGCGCGACCCGATCCAAGGCTCCCACGGCCGCAATGTTCCATGCGGCCGTGAGGTCCTCCATCGGGGCGCGGGTCAGGGGTACAGGAAATGGCCCAAGCGCTGTCTGGAACCCATCCGGGTCCATCAAGCGCCTGGGGCGGTACCAGATTGGTAACTCTGGTTCCGCCTCCCCGCGGAGGGGAGCAGCGGTCGGAAAGTCGAGCCGGAGAAGTGAGTGGTCTGACCATGACAAGGGTGTGATGGCTATGTCCCCTATACCCAGATCACTCTTCCATTGGCCCGAGACAAAGATGAGATCCGGCGTATGTCCACCCTCGTGGGTGGGGCCCTGAATTACTTGGGTCAGGTCCATGGCCGTCATGGAAGCCATGAACTCCCGAGCTGCCTCGGATGATTCGCCCAACGATGGCAGATTAAAGTCCCCCATGACTAAAAGTCTGGGGGTCTCAACTGCCACCGTAGCGATCACCTCGAGGAGCTCGGGCAGGGCTGCTGCTACATAGCGGGGAGCCAGGTATACAACCAGCAAGCCCAACTGCCTCCCTAGGCCCCACTTCACGCAGAGGGACTCACAGCCGGTAGTCTGAGGCACAATGGTCTCTCTCGGCTCAAGGCCTTCCTTGATAATGACCGCTACCCCACCACCCCTGCCTAGGGCGCGAGGCTGATGAAAAGCGCGGTAGCCTGGTGGGCACATTTCAACGAGGGGAAGTCCTCCCTCGTGGCCCAACCAGGTTTCCGCAATACCAGCCAGGTCCGGCTCCCCCTCTGACACAAGGTCACTAATGAGGGGGGCTTTGTTGACAACGGACCTGGCGTTGCAAAACATCAGCCGCAGACCCTGGCTCTGTACTCCCTGACCACCTAGCCTGCGGGGGTTGTGGCACCCGACCGTTTGCAGCCAACGGTTACGAGCCACCAACCGGGAGGATGAAAGTTGTCTCCCCTCGGTCCTGCCCCTCCCCACGACCCTCTGAATTGGTATGCCCTCCTGTGGAACGACTCGAGTATCCCCCCTCCTTTCGGCACCTTCCGCTTCCCTCCGTCGACTGCTGTCCTGGCCCTTCCTATTGATCACTACTTCCGTCTCCATCTGTCTATATCCGCCCCCCTCCCTCGTACCCCCTAAAAAAGATAATTTAAATAACTTAGAAACTAAAAATCCCCTAAGGCCGCGCTTCGCCCATCTCTTCGGATTAACAATACCATCATCAAGATGGGCCCTAGATAGATCAGAGGGCCAAACCTGCGAGAGCGGGGACTCTCGCAGAGATAGTAGGTTTGCTCTGGTATACATATATTTATAAATAGATGACTAAAATTAATCCTGTCCGAATAAATTATGTAGATGGAATTCGGGTGGGTTTTGGAATAAATACAGATGTTAAAATCGTTAGCAATTAGTTAAAACAGTTCATTCAGTTCAATTCATTTAGTTGGAAAATGAAGTAAAGTGCAAGGTGAGGTAAACCAGAATAAATTAAGTTGGTAAGTTAAGATTAAATTACAGTTAGTTCGCAATGATGATCATTGGGGCGTCCATAGTTGATTACTGTCACACGTTCTTTAAGACAATCCGTTCTTCCGGGCCTACCAAGGCCTTGGTGGCGTAATTCTCCCAAACTTAGGAGAGTGACCATGGGGAGATGATATTACAACTGGTCAGCGGCCGTCCACGTCCATTTCGGCGCTCCCACCGCCGCCATCCCCCGCGTTACCGCCTTCGCCAGTAGCCTCTCGGCGCTCCCACCACCGTCAGCCTGGCCTCCAGCAGCCGCCTCAAACCTTCTCCACTCTCGACCACCACGTGGCTCTCTCACAGCTGCCACCTTCCACCTTCCTCCAGCCAGCTCCTCTGAGAAAGCGAGAAACACAGTAGTTAGGTAGGTAGGGAGAGGGAGAAAGAGGGAGAAATACAGTAGGTAGGTAGGTAGGTAGAGGGATAGAGAGAGAGAGAGAGGGAGAAATAGCGTAGGTAGGTAGGTAGGTAGGTAGGTAGGTAGGTAGGTAGGTAGGTAAGTAGGTAGGTAGGTAGGTAGGTAGAGGGATAGAGAGAGAGGGAGAAATACAGTAGTTAGGTAGGTAGGGAGAGGGAGAGCGAGAAAGAGGGAGAAATACAGTAGGTAGGTAGGTAGGTAGGTGGAGGGATAGAGAGCGAGAGAGGGAGAAATACGGTAGGTAGGTAGGTAGGTAGGTAGGTAGGTAGGTAGGTAGAGGGATAGAGAGAGGGGGAAAAATACAGTAGGTAGGTAGGTAGTAGAGGAATAGAGAGAGTGGGGGAGGGAGAAATACAGTGGGTAGGTAGGTAGGTAAAGGGATAGAGAGATAGGGAAAAATACAGTAGGTAGGTCAGTAGAGGGGGAGAGAGAGAGAGGGAGGGAGAAATACAGTAGGTAGGTAGAGAGAGGGGGGGAGAAATACAGTAGGTAGGTAGGTAGGTAGGTAGAGATAGAGAGAGAGAGAGGGAGAAATACAGTAGGTAGGTAGTTAAAGGACGAGAGAGAGGGAGAAATACAGTAGGTAGGTAGGTAGGTAGGTAGGTAGGTAGGTAGGTAGGTAGGTAGGTAAAGGACTAGAGAGTGAGGGAGAAATACAGTAGGTAGGTAGGTAGGTAGGTAGGTAGGTAGGTAGGTAGGTAGGTAGAGGGATAGAGAGGGAGAAATAGAG
>JBDLLF010000050.1:0-45000 GCA_039707465.1 Rhabdophis nuchalis | reverse complement strand
GTAGGGAGAAATACAGTAGGTAGGTAGGTAGGTAGAGAGAGATAGAGAGAGAGGGAGAAATACAGTAGGTAGGTAGGTAGGTAGGTAGAGGGATAGAGAGAGAGAGAGGGAGTAATACAGTAGGTAGGTAGGTAGAGGGATAGAGAGATAGGGAAAAATACAGTAGGTAGGTCAGTAGAGGGGGAGAGAGAGAGAGAGGGAGGGAGAAATACAGTAGGTAGGTAGGTAGGTAGAGAGAAGGAGGGAGAAATACAGAAGGTAGGTAGGTAGGTAGTTAGGTAGAGTGATAGAGAGAGAGGGAAAAATACAGTAGGTAGGTAGGTAGGTAGAGGGATAGATAGGGAGGGAGAAATACAGTAGGTAGGTAGGTAAGTAGAGAGATAGAGAGAGAGGGAGAAATACAGTAGGTAGGTAGGTAGGTAGGTAGGTAGAGGGAGAGCGAGATAGAGGGAGAAATACAGTAGGTAGGTAGGTAGAGGGAGAGGGAGAGGGAGAGACGGAGAAATACAGTAGGTAGGTAGGTAGGTAGGTAGAGAGATAGGGAGGGAGAAATACAGTAGGTAGGTAGGTAAGTAGAGAGATAGAGAGAGAGGGAGAAATACAGTAGGTAGGTAGGTAGGTAGGTAGGTAGGTAGAGGGAGAGAGGGAGAGACGGAGAAATACAGTAGGTAGGTAGGTAGGTAGGTAGGTAGGTAGGTAGGTAGGTAGGTAGGTAGGTAGGGAGAGAGAGAGAGAGAGAGAGAGGGAGAAATACAGTAGGTAGGTAGGTAGGTAGGTAGGTAGGTAGATAGGTAGGTAGGTAGGTAGGTACGTAGGTAGAGGGATAGAGAGAGAGAGGGAGAAATACAGTAGGTAGGTAGGTAGGTAGGTAGGTAGGCAGAGGGAGAGAGCTAGAAAGTGAAATACATTAGGTAGGTAGAGTGATAGAGGTAGAGGTAGAAATATTGTAGGTAGGTAGGTCGGTAGGTAGAGAGAGGGAGAGAGAGAGGGAGAAATACAATAAGTAACTCGGTAGGTTGGTAAGTAGAGGGATGGAGAAAGAGGGAAAATACAGTAGGAAGGTAGATAGGTAGGTAAAAAGAGAGAGAGGGAGAAATACAGTAGGTAGGTTGGTAGGTAGAGAGAGAGAGGGAGAGGGAGAAATACAGTAGGTAGGTATGTAGGTATGTAGGTAGGTAAGAGGAATAAAGGGAGAAAGAGAAAAACAGTAGGTAGGTAGAGTGATAGAGAGAGAGGGAGAAATAGAGTAGGTAAGTAGGTAGGTAGGTAGGATAGAGAGAGAGAGAGGGAGGGAGAAATACAGTAGGTAGGTAGGTAGGTAGGTAGAGGAAGAGAGAGGGAGAAATACAGTAGGTAGGTAGGTAGGTAGAGAGAGGGAGGGAGAAATACAGAAGGTAGGTAGGTAGGTAGGTAGAGTGATAGAGAGAGAGGGAAAAATACAGTAGGTAGGTAGGTAGAGGGATAGATAGGGAGGGAGAAATACAGTAGGTAGGTAGGTAGGTAGAGAGATAGGGAGAGAGGGAGAAATACAGTAGGTAGGTAGGTAGGTAGGTTGGTAGGTAGGTAGGTAGGTAGAGGGAGAGCGAGATAGAGGGAGAAATAAAGTAGGTAGGTAGGTAGAGGGATAGAGAGAGGGAGAGACGGAGAAATACAGTAGGTAGGTAGGTAGGTAGGTAGGTAGGTAGGTAGGTAGGTAGGTAGGTAGGTAGAGAGGTAGAGAGATAGAGAGAGAGGGAGAAATACAGTAGGTAGGTAGGTAGGTAGGTAGGTAGGTAGAGGGAGAGAGGGAGAGAGGGAGAAATACAGTAGGTAGGTAGGGAGGTAGGGAGGTAGAGAGAGAGAGAGAGGGAGAAATACAGTAGGTAGGTAGGTAGGTAGGTAGGTAGGTAGGTAGGTAGAGAGAGAGAGGGAGAAATACAGTAGGTAGGTAGGTAGGTAGGTAGGTAGGTAGGTAGGTAGGTACGTAGGTAGGTAGGTACGTAGGTAGAGGGATAGAGAGAGAGAGGGAGAAATACAGTAGGTAGGTAGGTATGTAGGTAGGTTGAGGAAGAGAGAGAGGGGGGGAAATACAGTAGGTATTTAGGTAGGTAGAGGAATAAAGAGAGGGAGAAATACTGTAGGTAGGTAGGTAGGGGGATAGATAGGTAGGTAAAGGACTAGAGAGTGAGGGAGAAATACAGTAGGTAGGTTGGTAGGTAGGTAGGTAGGTAGGTAGGCAGGTAGGTAGGTAGAGGGTTAGAGAGAGAGGGAGAAATATAGTAGGTAGGTAGGTAGAGGGATAGAGAGAGAGAGGGAGGGAGAAATACAGTAGGTAGGTAGGTAGGTAGAGAGAGAGAGGGAGGGAGATATACAGAAGGTAGGTAGGTAGAGGGTTAGAGAGAGACGGGGGAGAAATACAGTAGGTAGGTAGGTAGGTAGGTAGAGGGATAGAGAGAGAGAGAGGGAGAAATACAGTAGGTAGGTAGGTAGAGGGATAGAGAGATAGGTAAAAATACAGTAGGTAGGTCAGTAGAGGGGGAGAGAGAGAGGGAGGGAGGGAGAAATACAGCAGGTAGGTAGAGAGAGGGGGGGAGAAATACAGTAGGTAGGTAGGTAAAGGACGAGAGAGAGGGAGAAATACAGTAGGTAGGTAGGTAGGTAGGTAGGTAGGTAGGTAGGTAGGTAGGTAGGTAGAGGGATAGAGAGATAGGAAAAAATACAGTAGGTAGGTCAGTAGAGGGGGAGAGAGAGAGAGAGGGAGGGAGAAATACAGTAGGTAGATAGGTAAAGGACGAGAGAGAGGGAGAAATACAGTAGGTAGGTAGAGGGTTAGAGAGAGAGAGGGAGAAATATAGTAGGTAGGTAGGCAGAGGGATAGAGAGAGAGAGAGGGAGGGAGAAATACAGTAGGTAGGTAGGTAGGTAGGCAGGTAGAGGGAGCGAGAGGGAGAAATACAGTAGGTATGTAGGTAGGTAGAGAGAGAGGGGGAGGGAGAAATACAGAAGGTAGGTAGGTAGGTAGGTAGAGGGTTAGAGAGAGAGAGGGAGAAATATAGTAGGTAGGTAGGTAGAGGGATAGAGAGAGAGAGAGGGAGGGAGAAATACAGTAGGTAGGTAGGTAGGTAGGTAGGTAGAGGGAGCGAGAGGGAGAAATACAGTAGGTATGTAGGTAGGTAGAGAGAGAGGGGGAGGGAGAAATACAGAAGGTAGGTAGGTAGGTAGAGGGTTAGAGAGAGAGGGGGGAGAAATACAGTAGGTCGGTAGGTAGGTAGAGGGATAGAGAGAGAGGGAAAAATACAGTAGGTAGGTAGGTAGTAGAGGAATAGAGAGAGAGGGAGAAATACAGTAGTTAGGTAGGTAGGTAGGTAGGTAGATAGGTAGGTAGGTAGAGGGATAGAGAGATAGGGAGAAATACAGTAGTTAGGTAGGTAGATAGGATAGAGAGAGAGAGGGAGGGAGAAATACAGTAGGTAGGTAGAGAGAGATAGAGAGAGAGGGAGAAATACAGTAGGTAGGTCAGTAGAGGGGGAGAGAGAGGGAGGGAGAAATACAGTAGGTAGGTAGAGAGAGGGGGGGAGAAATACAGTAGGTAGGTAGGTAAAGGACGAGAGAGAGGGAGAAATACAGTAGGTAGGTAGGTAGGTTGGTAGGTAGGTAGGTAGGTAGGTAGGTAGGTAGGTAGGTAGAGAGAGAGAGGGAGGGAGAAATGCAGAAGGTAGGTAGGTAGAGGGCTAGAGAGAGAGGGGGGAGAAATACAGTAGGTAGGTAGGTAGGTAGGTAGGTAGGTAGGTAGGTAGGTAGGTAGGTAGGTAGGTATGTAGAGGGATAGAGAGAGAAAGCGAGAAACACAGTAGGTAGGTAGGTAGAGGGATAGGGAGAGAGGGAGAATTACAGTAGGGAGGGAGGGAGGGAGAGAGAGAGTGGGAGAAATACAGTAGGTAGGCAGGTAGGTAGAAAGAGAGAGGGGGGAGAAATACGGTAGGTAGGTAGATGGATAAAGAGGGAGAGGGATAAATACAGTAGGTAGGTAAGTAGGTAAAGGACTAGAGAGTGAGGGAGAAATAGAGTAGGTAGGTAGGTAGGTAGGTAGGTAGGTAGGTAGGTAGGTAGGTAGGTAGGTAGGTAGGTAGGTAGAGGGTTAGAGAGAGAGGGAGAAATATAGTAGGTAGGTAGGTAGAGGGACATAGAGCGAGAGGGAGGGAGAAATACAGTAAGTAGGTAGATAGGTAGAGGGATAGAGAGAGAGGGAAAAATACAGTAGGTAGGTAGGTAGTAGAGGAATAGAGAGAGAGAGGGAGGGAGAAATGCAGTAGGTAGGTAGAGAGATACAGTAGGTAGGTAGGTAGGTAGGTAGGTAGGTAGGTAGGTAGATAGGTAGGTAAAGGACTAGAGAGTGAGGGAGAAATACAGTAGGTAGGTTGGTAGGTAGGTAGGTAGGTAGGTAGGCAGGTAGGTAGGTAGAGGGTTAGAGAGAGAGGGAGAAATATAGTAGGTAGGTAGGTAGAGGGATAGAGAGAGAGAGGGATGGAGAAATACAGTAGGTAGGTAGGTAGGTAGAGAGAGGGAGGGAGGGAGATATACAGAAGGTAGGTAGGTAGAGGGTTAGAGAGAGACGGGGGAGAAATAGAGTAGGTAGGTAGGTAGGTAGGTAGGTAGGTAGGTAGGAAGAGGGATATAGAGAGAAAGCGAGAAACACAGTAGGTAGGTAGGTAGGTAGGTAGAGGGATAGAGAGAGAGGGAGAAATACAGTAGTTAGGTAGGTAGGGAGAGGGAGAAAGAGGGAGAAATACAGTAGGTAGGTAGGTAGGTAGGTAGAGGGATAGAGAGAGAGAGAGAGGGAGAAATACGGTAGGTAGGTAGGTAGGTAGGTAGGTAGGTAGGTAGGTAGGTAGGTAGGTAGAGGGATAGAGAGAGAGGGAGAAATACAGTAGTTAGGTAGGTAGGGAGAGGGAGAGCGAGAAAGAGGGAGAAATACAGTAGGTAGGTAGGTAGGTAGGTAGGTAGGTAGGTGGAGGGATAGAGAGAGAGAGAGAGGGAGAAATACGGTAGGTAGGTAGGTAGGTAGGTAGGTAGGTAGGTAGGTAGGTAGGTAGGTAGAGGGATAGAGAGAGAGGGAAAAATACAGTAGGTAGGTAGGTAGTAGAGGAATAGAGAGAGAGGGGGAGGGAGAAATACAGTGGGTAGGTAGGTAGGTAGAGAGAGATAGGGAGAGAGGGAGAAATACAGTAGGTAGGTAGGTAGGTAGGTAGGTAGGTAGGTAGGTAGGTAGGTAGAGGGATAGAGAGAGAGAGGGAGAAATACAGTAGGTAGGTAGGTAGGTAGGTAGAGGGATAGAGAGATAGGGAAAAATACAGTAGGTAGGTCAGTAGAGGGGGAGAGAGAGAGAGAGGGAGGGAGAAATACAGTAGGTAGGTAGAGAGAGGGGGGGAGAAATACAGTAGGTAGGTAGGTAGGTAGAGATAGAGAGAGGAAGAAATACAGTAGGTAGGTAGTTAAAGGACGAGAGAGAGGGAGAAATACAGTAGGTAGGTAGGTAGGTAGGTAGGTAGGTAGGTAGGTAGGTAGGTAAAGGACTAGAGAGTGAGGGAGAAATACAGTAGGTAGGTAGGTAGGTAGAGAGAGAGAGGGAGGGAGATATACAGAAGGTAGGTAGGTAGAGGGTTAGAGAGAGACGGGGGAGAAATACAGTAGGTAGGTAGGTAGGTAGGTAGGTAGGTAGGTAGGTAGGTAGGTAGGAAGAGGGATATAATAATAATAATAATAATCGAATTTATTAACCGCTCCCTCTCCCCACAGGGACCCGGGGCGGTGCACAGGGAAAAATAAAACAATAAGAACAATAAATACAAAAGTACATAACTTAAAAAACAATTAAACAATTTATCCCTTGCTAATATTATTGACTAAAATCCCATTTAAAAATACATTTGAAATCTATAGACAGAGAGACTATCCAAGGCCGGCCAGTCGAAAAAGATGGGTCTTCAGTTTCATACGGAAGGAGCGGAGGTCCGTGGTCGTTCTGATATCGGGGGGAAGGTCGTTCCAGAGGGCCGGGCCCGCCACAGAGAGAGCCCTTCCCCTGGGCGTCGCCCGCTGACAAAGTCTAGCGGATGGCACCCGGAGAAGTCCCTCTCTGTGGGAGCGAATAGGCCGTGAGGATGTATGGGGCAGAAACCGATCCCGCAGATAGCTAGGTCCCGAGCCATGGAGCGCTTTAAAGATGATAACTAACACCTTGAAGCGCACCCGGAAGACAACAGGCAGCCAGGGCAGCTCGCGCAAGAGCGGTGTAACGTGGGTGAACCTAGTGGTCCCCATAATTGCTCGCGCGGCTGCATTCTGAACCAACTGAAGCCTCCGGGTGCACCTCAAGGGAAGCCCCATGTAGAGAGAGTTACAATAGTCCAGTCGGGATGTCACGAGGGCATGAGTGACTGTGCGAAGGGCGTCCCGATCCAATAGGGGGCGCAATTGGCGAACCAGGCGAACCTGGTAAAACGCCCTCCTGGCCACGGCTGTCACTTGCTCTTCCATAGACAGCCGGGTATCCAGGAGGACACCCAAATTGCGCGCCCCATCCACAGGGGCAAGATGTTCGCCCCCTATGGCCAGCGTTGGAGAAAGCTGGTTGAATCGGGCAGCCGGAAACCACAGCCACTCGGTCTTGGTCGGGTTGAGCCTGAGTCCGTTACTTCCCATCCAGATCCGCACGGCTTCCAGGCACTGGCACATCACCGCTACGGCATCGTTGGGGTGGTTTGGGGTAGATATGTACAGCTGAGTATCATCAGCGTACAGATGGTACTCTACCCCAAAACCACGGATGATCTCACCCAGCGGCTTCATGTATGCATTAAACAGGAGAGGTGAGAGGACCGACCCCTGAGGCACCCCGCATGTGAGGGGTCTCGGGGTCGACCTCTGCTCTCCTGCCAACACAAATTGCGATCGGCCAGAGAGGTAGGAGGAGAACCACCGTAAAACGGTGCCTCCCACCCCCAACCCCCCCAGCCGATGCAATAGGATACCATGGTCGATGGTATCGAAAGCCGCCGAGAGGTCTAATAGGACCAGGATGGAGGAACATCCCCCATCTCTGGCCCTCCAGAGATCATCTACCAACGCGACCAATGCTGTCTCGGTGCTATGCCCGGGCCGAAAGCCGGACTGGCGCGGATCTAGATACTCAATTTCCTCCAGGTGACGGGGAAACTATTGTGCCACCACACTCTCAACAACCTTCGCCAAAAAGGGAAGGTTGGAGACTGGACGATAGTTGTTTAAAAGAGTTGGGTCCAAAGAGGGCTTCTTAAGGAGGGGCCTCACCATAGCCTCTTTTAGGGAAGCGGGCAAGGAACCCTCACGTAAGGATGCGTTGACAACCTCTTGGAGCCAGCCTCGTGTCACCTCCCAGGATGCCAGTACAAGCCAGGAGGGACACGGGTCCAATAAACATGTGGTGGCTCGCAGTCGCCCACGTAGCCTGTCCATATCTTCGGAAGCAACGGAGTCAAACTCCTCCCAAACAAGATCTCTCTCGTGGCATCCCACTGGGCCATGAATGGGGGCTAGCTCACTCTGTATTTGAGCGGTTTTCTCCTGCAGAAAAGTCACAAATTCCTCTGCTCTACCCTGTAGCGGGGCTTCCCGCTCCCTCTGTTGAAGGAGGGAGCGGGTCACCCCAAACAAGGCGGCAGGGCGGTTTTCTGCGGATGCTATGAGAGTGGCACAATGATGACGTTTGGCCACTCTCAGCGCCACAATGTAAGTCCGTAAATGGGCTCTTACCTGTGTCCGGTCAGATTCAGAGCGGGTAGACCTCCATCTTCCCTCTAGGCATCTCTTGCGGCGTTTCATCACCCGCAGCTCCTCAGTGAACCAAGGAGCCAGGGTGGTTCGCCGCCGCAAGAGAGGCCGCAAGGGCGCGACCCGATCCAAGGCTCCCACGGCCGCAATGTTCCATGCGGCCGTGAGGTCCTCCATCGGGGCGCGGGTCAGGGGTACAGGAAATGGCCCAAGCGCTGTCTGGAACCCATCCGGGTCCATCAAGCGCCTGGGGCGGTACCAGATTGGTAACTCTGGTTCCGCCTCCCCGCGGAGGGGAGCAGCGGTCGGAAAGTCGAGCCGGAGAAGTGAGTGGTCTGACCATGACAAGGGTGTGATGGCTATGTCCCCTATACCCAGATCACTCTTCCATTGGCCCGAGACAAAGATGAGATCCGGCGTATGTCCACCCTCGTGGGTGGGGCCCTGAATTACTTGGGTCAGGTCCATGGCCGTCATGGAAGCCATGAACTCCCGAGCTGCCTCGGATGATTCGCCCAACGATGGCAGATTAAAGTCCCCCATGACTAAAAGTCTGGGGGTCTCAACTGCCACCGTAGCGATCACCTCGAGGAGCTCGGGCAGGGCTGCTGCTACATAGCGGGGAGCCAGGTATACAACCAGCAAGCCCAACTGCCTCCCTAGGCCCCACTTCACGCAGAGGGACTCACAGCCGGTAGTCTGAGGCACAATGGTCTCTCTCGGCTCAAGGCCTTCCTTGATAATGACCGCTACCCCACCACCCCTGCCTAGGGCGCGAGGCTGATGAAAAGCGCGGTAGCCTGGTGGGCACATTTCAACGAGGGGAAGTCCTCCCTCGTGGCCCAACCAGGTTTCCGCAATACCAGCCAGGTCCGGCTCCCCCTCTGACACAAGGTCACTAATGAGGGGGGCTTTGTTGACAACGGACCTGGCGTTGCAAAACATCAGCCGCAGACCCTGGCTCTGTACTCCCTGACCACCTAGCCTGCGGGGGTTGTGGCACCCGACCGTTTGCAGCCAACGGTTACGAGCCACCAACCGGGAGGATGAAAGTTGTCTCCCCTCGGTCCTGCCCCTCCCCACGACCCTCTGAATTGGTATGCCCTCCTGTGGAACGACTCGAGTATCCCCCCTCCTTTCGGCACCTTCCGCTTCCCTCCGTCGACTGCTGTCCTGGCCCTTCCTATTGATCACTACTTCCGTCTCCATCTGTCTATATCCGCCCCCCTCCCTCGTACCCCCTAAAAAAGATAATTTAAATAACTTAGAAACTAAAAATCCCCTAAGGCCGCGCTTCGCCCATCTCTTCGGATTAACAATACCATCATCAAGATGGGCCCTAGATAGATCAGAGGGCCAAACCTGCGAGAGCGGGGACTCTCGCAGAGATAGTAGGTTTGCTCTGGTATACATATATTTATAAATAGATGACTAAAATTAATCCTGTCCGAATAAATTATGTAGATGGAATTCGGGTGGGTTTTGGAATAAATACAGATGTTAAAATCGTTAGCAATTAGTTAAAACAGTTCATTCAGTTCAATTCATTTAGTTGGAAAATGAAGTAAAGTGCAAGGTGAGGTAAACCAGAATAAATTAAGTTGGTAAGTTAAGATTAAATTACAGTTAGTTCGCAATGATGATCATTGGGGCGTCCATAGTTGATTACTGTCACACGTTCTTTAAGACAATCCGTTCTTCCGGGCCTACCAAGGCCTTGGTGGCGTAATTCTCCCAAACTTAGGAGAGTGACCATGGGGAGATGATATTACAACTGGTCAGCGGCCGTCCACGTCCATTTCGGCGCTCCCACCGCCGCCATCCCCCGCGTTACCGCCTTCGCCAGTAGCCTCTCGGCGCTCCCACCACCGTCAGCCTGGCCTCCAGCAGCCGCCTCAAACCTTCTCCACTCTCGACCACCACGTGGCTCTCTCACAGCTGCCACCTTCCACCTTCCTCCAGCCAGCTCCTCTGAGAAAGCGAGAAACACAGTAGTTAGGTAGGTAGGGAGAGGGAGAAAGAGGGAGAAATACAGTAGGTAGGTAGGTAGGTAGAGGGATAGAGAGAGAGAGAGAGGGAGAAATAGCGTAGGTAGGTAGGTAGGTAGGTAGGTAGGTAGGTAGGTAGGTAGGTAAGTAGGTAGGTAGGTAGGTAGGTAGAGGGATAGAGAGAGAGGGAGAAATACAGTAGTTAGGTAGGTAGGGAGAGGGAGAGCGAGAAAGAGGGAGAAATACAGTAGGTAGGTAGGTAGGTAGGTGGAGGGATAGAGAGCGAGAGAGGGAGAAATACGGTAGGTAGGTAGGTAGGTAGGTAGGTAGGTAGGTAGGTAGGTAGAGGGATAGAGAGAGGGGGAAAAATACAGTAGGTAGGTAGGTAGTAGAGGAATAGAGAGAGTGGGGGAGGGAGAAATACAGTGGGTAGGTAGGTAGGTAAAGGGATAGAGAGATAGGGAAAAATACAGTAGGTAGGTCAGTAGAGGGGGAGAGAGAGAGAGGGAGGGAGAAATACAGTAGGTAGGTAGAGAGAGGGGGGGAGAAATACAGTAGGTAGGTAGGTAGGTAGGTAGAGATAGAGAGAGAGAGAGGGAGAAATACAGTAGGTAGGTAGTTAAAGGACGAGAGAGAGGGAGAAATACAGTAGGTAGGTAGGTAGGTAGGTAGGTAGGTAGGTAGGTAGGTAGGTAGGTAGGTAAAGGACTAGAGAGTGAGGGAGAAATACAGTAGGTAGGTAGGTAGGTAGGTAGGTAGGTAGGTAGGTAGAGGGATAGAGAGGGAGAAATAGAGTAGGTATGTAGGTAGGTAAGTAGAGGGATAGAAAGAAGGACAAATAAAGTAGGTAGGTAGGTAGGTAGGTAGGTAGGTAGGTAGGTAGGTAGGTAGGTAGGTAGGTAGGTAGGTAGGTAGGTAGGTAGAGGGATAGAGAGAGAGGGAGAAATACAGTAGGTAGGTAGGTAGTAGAGGAATAGAGAGAGAGAGGGAGGGAGAAATACAGAAGGTAGGTAGGTAGAGGGTTAGAGAGAGAGGGGGGAGAAATACAGTAGGTAGGTAGGTAGGTAGGTAGGTAGGTAGGTAGGTAGAGGGATAGAGAGAAGGACAAATAAAGTAGGTAG
The DNA here is from genome assembly GCA_039707465.1 of Rhabdophis nuchalis. Taxonomy (NCBI): domain Eukaryota; kingdom Metazoa; phylum Chordata; class Lepidosauria; order Squamata; family Natricidae; genus Rhabdophis; species Rhabdophis nuchalis. The sequence goes on along the minus strand of JBDLLF010000050.1, from coordinate 34,104 downwards.
GTAGGTAGGTAGGTAGGTAGGTAGAGGGATAGAGAGAGAGGGAGAAATACAGTAGTTAGGTAGGTAGGTAGAGGGAGAGGGAGAAACAGGGAGAAATACAGTAGGTAGGTAGGTAGCAGAGGAATAGAGAGAGAGAGGGAGGGAGAAATACAGTCGGTAGGTAGGTAGGTAGAGAGAGATAGAGAGAGAGGGAGAAATACAGTAGGTAGGTAGGTAGGTAGAGAGATAGAGAGAGAGAGAGGGAGAAATACAGTAGGTAGGTAGGTAGAGGGATAGAGAGATAGGGAAAAATACAGTAGGTAGGTCAGTAGAGGGGGAGAGAGAGGGAGGGAGAGAGAAATACAGTAGGTAGGTAGAGAGGGGGGGAGAAATACAGTAGGTAGGTAGGTAAAGGACGAGAGAGAGGGAGAAATACAGTAGGTAGGTAGGTAGGTAGGTAGGTAGGTAGGTAGGTAGGTAGGTAGGTAGGTAGAGGGTTAGAGAGAGAGGGAGAAATATAGTAGGTAGGTAGGTAGAGGGATAGAGAGAGAAAGAGGGAGGGAGAAATACAGTAGGTAGGTAGGTAGGTAGAGGGAGAGAGAGGGAGAAATACAGTAGGTAGGTAGGTAGGTAGGTAGAGAGAGGGAGGGAGAAATACAGAAGGTAGGTAGGTAGGTAGGTAGGTAGAGTGATAGAGAGCGAAAAATACAGTAGGTAGGTAGGTAGGTAGAGAGATAGAGAGAGAGGGAGAAATACAGTAGGTAGGTAGGTAGGTAGGTAGGTAGGTAGGTAGGTAGGTAGAGGGAGAGAGGGAGAGACGGAGAAATACAGTAGGTAGGTAGGTAGGTAGGTAGGTAGGTAGGTAGAGAGAGAGAGGGAGAAATACAGTAGGTAGGTAGGTAGGTAGGTAGGTAGGTAGGTACGTAGGTAGAGGGATAGAGAGAGAGAGAGAGGGAGAAATACAGTAGGTAGGTAGGTAGTAGAGGAATAGAGAGAGAGAGGGAGGGAGAAATACAGAAGGTAGGTAGGTAGAGGGTTAGAGAGAGAGGGGGGAGAAATACAGTAGGTAGGTAGGTAGGTAGGTAGGTAGGTAGAGGGATAGAGAGAAGGACAAATAAAGTAGGTAGGTAGGTAGGTAGGTAGGTAGGTAGGTAGGTAGGTAGGTAGGTAGAGGGATAGAGAGAGAGGGAGAAATACAGTAGTTAGGTAGGTAGGTAGAGGGAGAGCGAGAAACAGGGAGAAATACAGTAGGTAGGTAGGTAGCAGAGGAATAGAGAGAGAGAGGGAGGGAGAAATACAGTAGGTAGGTAGGTAGGTAGAGAGAGATAGAGAGAGAGGGAGAAATACAGTAGGTAGGTAGGTAGGTAGAGGGATAGAGAGAGAGAGAGGGAAAAATACAGTAGGTAGGTCAGTAGAGGGGGAGAGAGAGGGAGGGAGGGAGAAATACAGTAGGTAGGTAGAGAGGGGGGGAGAAATACAGTAGGTAGGTAGGTAAAGGACGAGAGAGAGGGAGAAATACAGTAGGTAGGTAGGTAGGTAGGTAGGTAGGTAGGTAGGTAGAGGGTTAGAGAGAGAGGGAGAAATATAGTAGGTAGGTAGGTAGAGGGATAGAGAGAGAAAGAGGGAGGGAGAAATACAGTAGGTAGGTAGGTAGGTAGGTAGAGGGAGAGAGAGGGAGAAATACAGTAGGTAGGTAGGTAGGTAGAGAGAGGGAGGGAGAAATACAGAAGGTAGGTAGGTAGGTAGGTAGGTAGAGTGATAGAGAGAGAGGGAAAAATACAGTAGGTAGGTAGGTCGGTAGAGGCATAGATAGGGAGGGAGAAATACAGTAGGTAGGTAGGTAGGTAGAGAGATAGAGAGAGGGAGAAATACAGTAGGTAGGTAGGTAGGTAGGTAGGTAGAGGGAGAGAGGGAGAGACGGAGAAATACAGTAGGTAGGTAGGTAGGTAGGTAGGTAGGTAGGTAGGTAGGTAGGTAGGTAGAGAGAGAGAGGGAGAAATACAGTAGGTAGGTAGGTAGGTAGAGAGAGGGAGGGAGAAATACAGAAGGTAGGTAGGTAGGTAGGTAGGTAGGTAGGTAGGTAGAGTGATAGAGAGAGAGGGAAAAATACAGTAGGTAGGTAGGTAGGTAGAGGGATAGATAGGGAGGGAGAAATACAGTAGGTAGGTAGGTAGGTAGAGAGATAGAGAGAGGGAGAAATACAGTAGGTAGGTAGGTAGAGGGATAGAGAGAGGGAGAGACGGAGAAATACAGTAGGTAGGTAGGTAGGTAGGTAGAGGGAGAGAGGGAGAGACGGAGAAATACAGTAGGTAGGTAGGTAGGGAGGGAGGTAGGTAGGTAGGTAGAGAGAGAGAGGGAGAAATACAGTAGGTAGGTAGGTAGGTAGGTAGGTAGGTAGGGTAGGTAGGTAGGTACGTAGGTAGAGGGATAGAGAGAGAGAGAGGGAGAAATACAGTAGGTAGGTAGGTATGTAGGTAGGTAGAGGAATAAAGGGAGGGAGAAATACTGTAGGTAGGTAGGTAGGGGGATAGATAGGGAGGGATAAATACAGTAGGTAGGTAGGTAGGTAGGTAGAGGGAAAGAGAGTGGGGGGGGAGAAATACAGTAGGTAGGTAGGTAGAGTGATAGAGAGAGAGGGAGAAATACAGTAGGTAGGTAGGTAGGGAGAGAGAGAGAGAGAGAGAGAGAGATGGAGGGAGAAATACAGTAGGTAGGTAGGTAGGTAGGAAGAGGGATAGAGAGAGAGGGAAAATACAGTTGGTAGGTAGGTAGCAGAGGAATATAGAGAGAGAGGGAGGGAGAAATACAGTAGGTAGGTAGGTAGGTAGAGGGATAGAGAGAGAGAGAGGGAGAAATATAGTAGGTAGGTAGGTATGTAGAGGGATAGAGAGATAGGGAAAAATACAGTAGGTAGGTCAGTAGAGGGGGAGAGAGAGAGGGAGGGAGAAATACAGAAGGTAGGTAGGTAGGTAGGTAGGTAGGTAGGTAGGTAGGTAGGTAGGTAGAGGGAGAGAGGGAGAGACGGAGAAATACAGTAGGTAGGTAGGTAGGTAGGTAGGTAGGTAGAGAGAGAGAGAGAGGGAGAAATACAGTAGGTAGGTAGGTAGGTAGGTAGGTAGGTAGGTAGGTAGGTAGGTACGTAGGTAGAGGGATAGAGAGAGAGGGGGAGAAATATAGTAGGCAGGTAGGTAGAGGGATAGAGAGATAGGGAAAAATACAGTAGGTAGGTAGGTAGGTAGGTAGAGAGATAGAGAGAGAGGGAGAAATACAGTAGGTAGGTAGGTAGGTAGGTAGGTAGGTAGGTAGGTAGGTAGGTAGGTAGAGGGAGAGAGGGAGAGACGGAGAAATACAGTAGGTAGGTAGGTAGGTAGGTAGGTAGGTAGGTAGGTAGAGGGATAGAGAGAGAGGGAAAAATACAGTAGGTAGGTAGGTAGTAGAGGAATAGAGAGAGTGGGGGAGGGAGAAATACAGTGGGTAGGTAGGTAGGTAGAGGGATAGAGAGATAGGGAAAAATACAGTAGGTAGGTCAGTAGAGGGGGAGAGAGAGAGAGGGAGGGAGAAATACAGTAGGTAGGTAGAGAGAGGGGGGGAGAAATACAGTAGGTAGGTAGGTAGGTAGGTAGAGATAGAGAGAGAGAGAGGGAGAAATACAGTAGGTAGGTAGTTAAAGGACGAGAGAGAGGGAGAAATACAGTAGGTAGGTAGGTAGGTAGGTAGGTAGGTAGGTAGGTAGGTAGGTAAAGGACTAGAGAGTGAGGGAGAAATACAGTAGGTAGGTAGGTAGGTAGGTAGAGGGAGAGAGGGAGAGACGGAGAAATACAGTAGGTAGGTAGGTAGGGAGGGAGGGAGGTAGGTAGGTAGAGAGAGAGAGAGAGGGAGAAATACAGTAGGTAGGTAGGTAGGTAGGTAGGTAGGTAGGTACGTAGGTAGAGGGATAGAGAGAGAGAGAGGGAGAAATACAGTAGGTAGGTAGGTAGGTATGTAGGTAGGTAGAGGAATAAAGAGAGGGAGAAATACTGTAGGTAGGTAGGTAGGGGGATAGATAGGGAGGGATAAATACAGTAGGTAGGTAGGTAGGTAGGTAGGTAGGTAGAGGGAAAGAGAGTGGGGGGGAGAAATACAGTAGGTAGGTAGGTAGAGTGATAGAGAGAGAGGGAGAAATACAGTAGGTAGGTAGGTAGGGAGAGAGAGAGAGAGAGAGAGATGGAGGGAGAAATACAGTAGGTAGGTAGGTAGGTAGGACGAGGGATAGAGAGAGAGGGAAAATACAGTTGGTAGGTAGGTAGCAGAGGAATATAGAGAGAGAGGGAGGGAGAAATACAGTAGGTAGGTAGGTAGGTAGAGGGATAGAGAGAGAGAGAGGGAGAAATATAGTAGGTAGGTAGGTAGGTAGGTAGAGGGATAGAGAGATAGGGAAAAATACAGTAGGTAGGTCAGTAGAGGGGGAGAGAGAGAGGGAGGGAGAAATACAGAAGGTAGGTAGGTAGGTAGGTAGAGGGAGAGAGGGAGAGACGGAGAAATACAGTAGTTAGGTAGGTAGGTAGGTAGGTAGGTAGAGAGAGAGAGGGAGAAATACAGTAGGTAGGTAGGTAGGTAGGTAGGTAGGTAGGTAGGTAGGTAGGTAGGTAGGTAGAGGGATAGAGAGAGAGAGAGGGAGAAATATAGTAGGTAGGTAGGTAGGTAGGTAGGTAGGTAGAGGGATAGAGAGATAGGGAAAAATACAGTAGGTAGGTAGGTAGGTAGAGAGATAGAGAGAGGGAGAAATACAGTAGGTAGGTAGGTAGGTAGGTAGGTAGGTAGGTAGGTAGGTAGGTAGGTAGGTAGAGGGAGAGAGGGAGAGACGGAGAAATACAGTAGGTAGGTAGGTAGGTAGGTAGGTAGGTAGGTAGAGAGAGAGAGGGAGAAATACAGTAGGTAGGTAGGTAGGTAGGTAGGTAGGTAGGTAGGTAGGTAGGTAGGTACGTAGGTAGAGGGATAGAGAGAGAGGGGGGGGAGAAATACAGTAGGTAGGTAGGTAGTAGAGGAATAGAGAGAGAGAGGGAGGGAGAAATACAGAAGGTAGGTAGGTAGAGGGTTAGAGAGAGAGGGGGGGAGAAATACAGTAGGTAGGTAGGTAGGTAGGTAGGTAGGTAGGTAGGTAGAGGGATAGAGAGAAGGACAAATAAAGTAGGTAGGTAGGTAGGTAGGTAGGTAGGTAGGTAGGTAGGTAGGTAGGTAGGTAGAGGGATAGAGAGAGAGGGAGAAATACAGTAGTTAGGTAGGTAGGTAGGTAGAGGGAGAGCGAGAAACAGGGAGAAATACAGTAGGTAGGTAGGTAGCAGAGGAATAGAGAGAGAGAGGGAGGGAGAAATACAGTAGGTAGGTAGGTAGGTAGAGAGAGATAGAGAGAGAGGGAGAAATACAGTAGGTAGGTAGGTAGGTAGAGGGATAGAGAGAGAGAGAGGGAGAAATACAGTAGGTAGGTAGGTAGAGGGATAGAGAGATAGGGAAAAATACAGTAGGTAGGTCAGTAGAGGGGGAGAGAGAGGGAGGGAGGGAGAAATACAGTAGGTAGGTAGAGAGGGGGGGAGAAATACAGTAGGTAGGTAGGTAAAGGACGAGAGAGAGGGAGAAATACAGTAGGTAGGTAGGTAGGTAGGTAGGTAGGTAGGTAGGTAGGTAGGTAGAGGGTTAGAGAGAGAGGGAGAAATATAGTAGGTAGGTAGGTAGAGGGATAGAGAGAGAAAGAGGGAGGGAGAAATACAGTAGGTAGGTAGGTAGGTAGGTAGAGGGAGAGAGAGGGAGAAATACAGTAGGTAGGTAGGTAGGTAGAGAGAGGGAGGGAGAAATACAGAAGGTAGGTAGGTAGGTAGGTAGAGTGATAGAGAGAGAGGGAAAAATACAGTAGGTAGGTAGGTAGGTAGAGGGATAGATAGGGAGGGAGAAATACAGTAGGTAGGTAGGTAGGTAGAGAGATAGAGAGAGGGAGAAATACAGTAGGTAGGTAGGTAGGTAGGTAGGTAGAGGGAGAGAGGGAGAGACGGAGAAATACAGTAGGTAGGTAGGTAGGTAGGTAGGTAGGTAGGTAGGTAGAGAGAGAGAGGGAGAAATACAGTAGGTAGGTAGGTAGGTAGAGAGAGGGAGGGAGAAATACAGAAGGTAGGTAGGTAGGTAGGTAGGTAGGTAGGTAGAGTGATAGAGAGAGAGGGAAAAATACAGTAGGTAGGTAGGTAGGTAGAGGGATAGATAGGGAGGGAGAAATACAGTAGGTAGGTAGGTAGAGAGATAGAGAGAGGGAGAAATACAGTAGGTAGGTAGGTAGAGGGATAGAGAGAGGGAGAGACGGAGAAATACAGTAGGTAGGTAGGTAGGTAGGTAGAGGGAGAGAGGGAGAGACGGAGAAATACAGTAGGTAGGTAGGTAGGGAGGGAGGTAGGTAGGTAGGTAGAGAGAGAGAGGGAGAAATACAGTAGGTAGGTAGGTAGGTAGGTAGGTAGGGTAGGTAGGTAGGTACGTAGGTAGAGGGATAGAGAGAGAGAGAGGGAGAAATACAGTAGGTAGGTAGGTATGTAGGTAGGTAGAGGAATAAAGGGAGGGAGAAATACTGTAGGTAGGTAGGTAGGGGGATAGATAGGGAGGGATAAATACAGTAGGTAGGTAGGTAGGTAGGTAGAGGGAAAGAGAGTGGGGGGGGAGAAATACAGTAGGTAGGTAGGTAGAGTGATAGAGAGAGAGGGAGAAATACAGTAGGTAGGTAGGTAGGGAGAGAGAGAGAGAGAGAGAGAGATGGAGGGAGAAATACAGTAGGTAGGTAGGTAGGTAGGAAGAGGGATAGAGAGAGAGGGAAAATACAGTTGGTAGGTAGGTAGCAGAGGAATATAGAGAGAGAGGGAGGGAGAAATACAGTAGGTAGGTAGGTAGGTAGAGGGATAGAGAGAGAGAGAGGGAGAAATATAGTAGGTAGGTAGTTAGGTATGTAGAGGGATAGAAAGATAGGGAAAAATACAGTAGGTAGGTCAGTAGAGGGGGAGAGAGAGAGGGAGGGAGAAATACAGAAGGTAGGTAGGTAGGTAGGTAGGTAGGTAGGTAGGTAGGTAGGTAGAGGGAGAGAGGGAGAGACGGAGAAATACAGTAGGTAGGTAGGTAGGTAGGTAGGTAGGTAGGTAGGTACGTAGGTAGAGGGATAGAGAGAGAGAGAGGGAGAAATATAGTAGGTAGGTAGGTAGAGGGATAGAGAGATAGGGAAAAATACAGTAGGTAGGTAGGTAGGTAGGTAGGTAGGTAGAGAGATAGAGAGAGAGGGAGAAATACAGTAGGTAGGTAGGTAGGTAGGTAGGTAGGTAGGTAGGTAGGTAGGTAGAGGGAGAGAGGGAGAGACGGGGAAATACAGTAGGTAGGTAGGTAGGTAGGTAGGTAGGTAGGTAGGTAGGTAGGTAGGTAGGTAGGTAGGTAGGTAGGTAGAGAGAGAGAGGGAGAAATACAGTAGGTAGGTAGGTAGGTAGGTAGGTAGGTAGGTAGGTAGGTAGGTACGTACGTACGTACGTAGGTAGAGGGATAGAGAGAGAGAGAGAGGGAGAAATACAGTAGGTAGGTAGGTATGTAGAGGAATAAAGAGAGCGAGAAATACTGTAGGTAGGTAGGTAGGGGGATAGATAGGGAGGGAGAAATACAGTAGGTAGGTAGGTAGGTAGGTAGGTAGAGGGAAAGAGAGTGGGGGGGAGAAATACAGTAGGTAGGTAGGTAGAGTGATAGAGAGAGAGGGAGAAATACAGTAGGTAGGTAGGTAGGTAGGTAGGTAGGTAGGTAGGGAGAGAGAGAGAGATGGAGGGAGAAATACAGTAGGTAGGTAGGTAGGTAGGAAGAGGGATAGAGAGAGAGAGGGAGAAATACAGTAGGTAGGTAGGTAGGTAGGTACCTTGAGGAAGAGAGAGAGGGGGGGAGAAATACAGTAGGTAGGTAGGTAGGTAGGTAGAGGGAAAGAGAGTGGGGGGGGAGAAATACAGTAGGTAGGTAGGTAGAGTGATAGAGAGAGAGGGAGAAATACAGTAGGTAGGTAGGTAGGGAGAGAGAGAGAGAGAGAGAGAGATGGAGGGAGAAATACAGTAGGTAGGTAGGTAGGTAGGAAGAGGGATAGAGAGAGAGGGAAAATACAGTTGGTAGGTAGGTAGCAGAGGAATATAGAGAGAGAGGGAGGGAGAAATACAGTAGGTAGGTAGGTAGGTAGAGGGATAGAGAGAGAGAGAGGGAGAAATATAGTAGGTAGGTAGGTAGGTATGTAGAGGGATAGAAAGATAGGGAAAAATACAGTAGGTAGGTCAGTAGAGGGGGAGAGAGAGAGGGAGGGAGAAATACAGAAGGTAGGTAGGTAGGTAGGTAGGTAGGTAGGTAGGTAGGTAGGTAGGGAGAGGGAGAGAGGGAGAGACGGAGAAATACAGTAGGTAGGTAGGTAGGTAGGTAGGTAGGTAGGTAGGTAGGTACGTAGGTAGAGGGATAGAGAGAGAGAGAGGGAGAAATATAGTAGGTAGGTAGGTAGAGGGATAGAGAGAGAGGGAGAAATACAGTAGGTAGGTAGGTAGGTAGGTAGGTAGGTAGGTAGGTAGGTAGGTAGGTAGAGGGAGAGAGGGAGAGACGGGGAAATACAGTAGGTAGGTAGGTAGGTAGGTAGGTAGGTAGGTAGGTAGGTAGGTAGGTAGAGAGAGAGAGGGAGAAATACAGTAGGTAGGTAGGTAGGTAGGTAGGTAGGTAGGTAGGTAGGTAGGTACGTACGTACGTACGTACGTAGGTAGAGGGATAGAGAGAGAGAGAGAGGGAGAAATACAGTAGGTAGGTAGGTATGTAGAGGAATAAAGAGAGGGAGAAATACTGTAGGTAGGTAGGTAGGGGGATAGATAGGGAGGGAGAAATACAGTAGGTAGGTAGGTAGGTAGGTAGGTAGAGGGAAAGAGAGTGGGGGGGAGAAATACAGTAGGTAGGTAGGTAGAGTGATAGAGAGAGAGGGAGAAATACAGTAGGTAGGTAGGTAGGTAGGTAGGTAGGTAGGTAGGTAGGTAGGTAGGTAGGGAGAGAGAGAGAGATGGAGGGAGAAATACAGTAGGTAGGTAGGAAGAGGGATAGAGAGAGAGAGGGAGAAATACAGTAGGTAGGTAGGTAGGTAGGTACCTTGAGGAAGAGAGAGAGGGGGGGAGAAATACAGTAGGTATGTAGGTAGGTAGAGGAATAAAGAGAGGGAGAAATACTGTAGGTAGGTAGGTAGGGGGATAGATAGGGAGGGAGAAATACAGTAGGTAGGTAGGTAGGTAGGTAGGTAGGTAGGTAGGTAGGTAGGTAGGTAGAGGGAAAGAGAGTGGGGGGGAGAAATACAGTAGGTAGGTAGGTAGAGTGATAGAGAGAGAGGGAGAAATACAGTAGGTAGGTAGGTAGGTAGGGAGAGAGAGAGAGAGAGATGGAGGGAGAAATACAGTAGGTAGGTAGGTAGGTAGGTAGGAAGAGGGATAGAGAGAGAGGGAAAATACAGTTGGTAGGTAGGTAGCAGAGGAATATAGAGAGAGAGGGAGGGAGAAATACAGTAGGTAGGTAGGTAGGTAGAGGGATAGAGAGATAGGGAAAACTACAGCAGGTAGGTCGGCAGAGGGGGAGTGTGAGAAAGAGAGGGAGGGAGAAATGCAGTAGGTAGGTAGAGAGAGGGGGGAGAAATACAGTAGGTAGGTAGGTAGGTAGGTAGGTAGGTAGGTAGGTAGGTAGGTAGGTAGGTAGGTAGATAGGTAGGTAAAGGACTAGAGAGTGAGGAAGAAATACAGTAGGTAGGTAGGTAGGTAGGTAGAGGGTTAGAGAGAGAGGGAGAAATATAGTAGGTAGGTAGGTAGAGGGATAGAGAGAGAGAGAGGGAGGGAGAAATACAGTAGGTAGGTAGGTAGGTAGGTAGGTAGGTAGGTAGAGAGTTAGAGAGGGAGAAATAGAGTAGGTATGTAGGTAGGTAAGTAGAGGGATAGAGAGAAGGACAAATACAGTAGGTAGGTAGGTAGGTAGGTAGGTAGGTAGGTAGGTAGGTAGGAAGGTAGGTAGAGCGATAGAGAGAGAGGGAGAAATACAGTAGGTAGGTAGGTAGTAGAGGAATAGAGAGAGAGAGGGAGGGAGAAATACAGAAGGTAGGTAGGTAGAGGGTTAGAGAGAGAGGGGGGAGAAATACAGTAGGTAGTTAGGTAGGTAGGTAGGTAGGTAGGTAGGTAGGTAGGTAGGTAGGTAGGTAGGTAGAGGGATAGAGAGAAGGACAAATAAAGTAGGTAGTTAGGTAGGTAGGTAGGTAGGTAGGTAGGTAGGTAGGTAGGTAGGTAGGTAGGTAGGTAGAGGGATAGAGAGAGAGGGAGAAATACAGTAGTTAGGTAGGTAGGTAGAGGGAGAGCGAGAAACAGGGAGAAATACAGTAGGTAGGTAGGTAGCAGAGGAATAGAGAGAGAGAGGGAGGGAGAAATACAGTAGGTAGGTAGGTAGGTAGAGAGAGAGAGAGGGAGAAATACAGTAGGTAGGTAGGTAGGTAGAGGGATAGAGAGAGAGAGAGGGAGAAATACAGTAGGTAGGTAGGTAGAGGTATAGAGAGATAGGGAAAAATACAGTAGGTAGGTCAGTAGAGGGGGAAAGAGAGAGGGAGGGAGGGAGAAATACAGTAGGTAGGTAGGTAAAGGACGAGAGAGAGGGAGAAATACAGTAGGTAGGTAGGTAGGCAGGCAGGTAGGTAGGTAGGTAGGTAGGTAGGTAGGTAGGTAGGTAGGTAGGAAGGTAGGTAGGTAGGTAGGTAGGTAGAGGGTTAGAGAGAGAGGGAGAAATATAGTAGGTAGGTAGGTAGAGGGATAGAGAGAGAGAGGGAGGGAGAAATACAGTAGGTAGGTAGGTAGGTAGGTAGAGAGAGGGAGGGAAAAATACAGAAGGTAGGTAGGTAGGTAGTTAGGTAGAGTGATAGAGAGAGAGGGAAAAATACAGTAGGTAGGTAGGTAGGTAGAGGGATAGATAGGGAGGGAGAAATACAGTAGGTAGGTAGGTAGGTAGGTAGAGGGTTAGAGAGAGAGGGAGAAATATAGTAGGTAGGTAGGTAGAGGGATAGAGAGAGAGAGGGAGGGAGAAATACAGTGGGTAGGTAGGTAGGTAGGGAGGGAGGTAGGTAGGTAGGTAGGTAGGTAGGGGGTTAGAGAGGGAGAAATAGAGTAGGTATGTAGGTAGGTAAGTAGAGGGATAGAGAGAAGGACAAATAAAGTAGGTAGGTAGGTAGGTAGGTAGGTAGGTAGGTAGGTAGGTAGGTAGGTAGGTAGGTAGGTAGAGCGATAGAGAGAGAGGGAGAAATACAGTAGTTAGGTAGGTAGGTAGAGGGAGAGCGAGAAACAGGGAGAAATACAGTAGGTAGGTAGGTAGGTAGGTAGAGAGAGATAGAGAGAGAGGGAGAAATACAGTAGGTAGGTAGGTAGGTAGAGGGATAGAGAGAGAGAGAGGGAGAAATACAGTAGGTAGGTAGGTAGAGGGATAGAGAGATAGGGAAAAATACAGTAGGTAGGTCAGTAGAGGGGGAGAGAGAGAGGGAGGGAGGGAGAAATACAGTAGGTAGGTAGAGAGGGGGGGGGAGAAATACAGTAGGTAGGTAGGTAAAGGACGAGAGAGAGGGAGAAATACAGTAGGTCGGTAGGTAGGTAGGTAGGTAGGTAGGTAGGTAGAGGGTTAGAGAGAGAGGGAGAAATATAGTAGGTAGGTAGGTAGAGGGATAGAGAGAGAGAGGGAGGGAGAAATACAGTAGGTAGGTAGGTAGGAAGAGAGAGGGAGGGAGAAATACAGAAGGTAGGTAGGTAGGTAGTTAGGTAGAGTGATAGAGAGAGAGGGAAAAATACAGTAGGTAGGTAGGTAGGTAGAGGGATAGATAGGGAGGGAGAAATACAGTAGGTAGGTAGGTAGGTAGAGAGATAGAGAGAGAGGGAGAAATACAGTAGGTAGGTAGGTAGGTAGGTAGGTTGAGGGATAGAGAGATAGGGAAAAATACAGTAGGTAGGTCAGTAGAGGGGAGAGAGAGGGAGGGAGAAATACAGAAGGTAGGTAGGTAGGTAGAGGAATAAAGAGAGGGAGAAATACTGTAGGTAGGTAGGTAGGGGGATAGATAGGGAGGGAGAAATACAGTAGGTAGGTAGGTAGGTAGGTAGGTAGGTAGGTAGGTAGGTAGGTAGGTAGGTAGGTAGGTAGAGGGAAAGAGAGTGGGGGGGAGAAATACAGTAGGTAGGTAGGTAGAGTGATAGAGAGAGAGGGAGAAATACAGTAGGTAGGTAGGTAGGTAGGGAGAGAGAGAGAGAGAGATGGAGGGAGAAATACAGTAGGTAGGTAGGTAGGTAGGTAGGAAGAGGGATAGAGGGAGAGGGAAAATACAGTTGGTAGGTAGGTAGCAGAGGAATATATAGAGAGAGGGAGGGAGAAATACAGTAGGTAGGTAGGTAGGTAGGTAGAGGGATAGAGAGAGAGAGAGGGAGAAATATAGTAGGTAGGTAGGTAGGTAGGTAGAGGGATAGAGAGATAGGGAAAAATACAGTAGGTAGGTCAGTAGAGGGGGAGAGAGAGGGAGGGAGAAATACAGAAGGTAGGTAGGTAGAGGGTTAGAGAGAGAGGGGGGAGAAATACGGTAGGTAGGTAGGTAGGTAGGTAGGTAGGTAGGTAGGTAGGTAGGTAAAGGACTAGAGAGTGAGGAAGAAATACAGTAGGTAGGTAGGTAGGTAGGTAGGTAGAGGGTTAGAGAGAGGGAGAAATATAGTAGGTAGGTAGGTAGAGGGATAGAGAGAGAGAGAGGGAGGGAGAAATACAGTAGGTAGGTAGGTAGGTAGGTAGAGGGTTAGAGAGGGAGAAATAGAGTAGGTATGTAGGTAGGTAAGTAGAGGGATAGAGAGAAGCACAAATAAAGTAGGTAGGTAGGTAGTTAGGTAGGTAGGTAGGTAGGTAGGTAGGTAGGTAGGTAGGTAGGTAGGTAGGTAGGTAGGTAGGTAGAGGGAGAGCGAGAAACAGGGAGAAATACAGTAGGTAGGTAGGTAGCAGAGGAATAGAGAGAGAGAGGGAGGGAGAAATACAGTAGGTAGGTAGGTAGGTAGAGAGAGAGATAGAGAGAGGGAGAAATACAGTAGGCAGGTAGGTAGAGGGATAGAGAGAGAGAGAGGGAGAAATACAGAAGGTAGGTAGGTAGAGGGTTAGAGAGAGAGGGGGGAGAAATACAGTAGGTAGGTAGGTAGGTAGGTAGGTAGGTAGGTAGGTAGGTAGGTAGGTAAAGGACTAGAGAGTGAGGAAGAAATACAGTAGGTAGGTAGGTAGGTAGGTAGGTAGAGGGTTAGAGAGAGGGAGAAATATAGTAGGTAGGTAGGTAGAGGGATAGAGAGAGAGAGAGGGAGGGAGAAATACAGTAGGTAGGTAGGTAGGTAGGTAGGTAGGTAGGTAGGTAGGTAGGTAGGTAGGTAGAGGGTTAGAGAGGGAGAAATAGAGTAGGTATGTAGGTAGGTAAGTAGAGGGATAGAGAGAAGCACAAATAAAGTAGGTAGGTAGGTAGTTAGGTAGGTAGGTAGGTAGGTAGGTAGGTAGGTAGGTAGGTAGGTAGGTAGGTAGAGGGAGAGCGAGAAACAGGGAGAAATACAGTAGGTAGGTAGGTAGCAGAGGAATAGAGAGAGAGAGGGAGGGAGAAATACAGTAGGTAGGTAGGTAGGTAGAGAGAGAGATAGAGAGAGGGAGAAATACAGTAGGTAGGTAGGTAGAGGGATAGAGAGAGAGAGAGGGAGAAATACAGTAGGTAGGTAGGTAGAGGGATAGAGAGATAGGGAAAATACAGTAGGTAGGTCAGTAGAGGGGGAGAGAGAGAGGGAGGGAGGGAGAAATACAGTAGGTAGGTAGAGAGGGGGGGAGAAATACAGTAGGTAGGTAGGTAAAGGACGAGAGAGAGGGAGAAATACAGTAGGTAGGTAGGTAGGTAGGTAGGTAGGTAGGTAGGTAGGTAGGTAGGTAGGTAGGTAGGTAGAGGGTTAGAGAGAGAGGGAGAAATATAGTAGGTAGGTAGGTAGAGGGATAGAGAGAGAGAGAGGGAGGGAGAAATACAGTAGGTAGGTAGGTAGGTAGAGAGAGGGAGGGAGAAATACAGAAGGTAGGTAGGTAGGTAGTTAGGTAGAGTGATAGAGAGAGAGGGAAAAATACAGTAGGTAGGTAGGTAGGTAGATAGATAGAGAGAGAGGGAGAAATACAGTAGGTAGGTAGGTAGGTAGGTAGGTAGGTAGGTAGGTAGGTAGGTTGAGGAAGAGAGAGAGGGGGGGAGAAATACAGTAGGTATGTAGGTAGGTAGAGGAATAAAGAGAGGGAGAAATACTGTAGGTAGGTAGGTAGGGGGATAGATAGGGAGGGAGAAATACATTAGGTAGGTAGGTAGGTAGGTAGGTAGAGGGAAAGAGAGTGGGGGGGAGAAATACAGTAGGTAGGTAGGTAGAGTGATAGAGAGAGAGGGAGAAATACAGTAGGTAGGTAGGTAGGTAGGGAGAGAGAGAGAGAGAGATGGAGGGAGAAATACAGTAGGTAGGTAGGTAGGTAGGAAGAGGGATAGAGAGAGAGGGAAAATACAGTTGGTAGGTAGGTAGCAGAGGAATATAGAGAGAGAGGGAGGGAGAAATACAGTAGGTAGGTAGGTAGGTAGAGGGATAGAGAGAGAGAGAGGGAGAAATATAGTAGGTAGGTAGGTAGGTAGGTAGGTAGAGGGATAGAGAGATAGGGAAAAATACAGTAGGTAGGTCAGTAGAGGGGGAGAGAGAGAGGGAGGGAGAAATACAGAAGGTAGGTAGGTAGAGGGTTAGAGAGAGAGGGGGGAGAAATACAGTAGGTAGGTAGGTAGGTAGGTAGGTAGATAGGTAGGTAGGTAAAGGACTAGAGAGTGAGGAAGAAATACAGTAGGCAGAGGGGGAGTGTGAGAAAGAGAGGGAGGGAGAAATGCAGTAGGTAGGTAGAGAGAGGGGGGAGAAATACAGTAGGTAGGTAGGTAGGTAGGTAGGTAGGTAGGTAGATAGGTAGGTAGGTAAAGGACTAGAGAGTGAGGAAGAAATACAGTAGGTAGGTAGGTAGGTAGAGGGTTAGAGAGAGAGGGAGAAATATAGTAGGTAGGTAGGTAGAGGGATAGAGAGAGAGGGAGAAATACAGTAGGTAGGTAGGTAGGTAGGTAGGTAGGTAGGTAGAGGGAGAGAGGGAGAGACGGAGAAATACAGTAGGTAGGTAGGTATGTATGTAGGTAGGTAGGTAGGTAGGTAGGGAGAGAGAGAGAGGGAGAAATACAGTAGGTAGGTAGGTAGGTAGGTAGGTAGGTAGGTAGGTAGGTAGGTAGGTAGGTAGGTAGAGAGAGAGAGAGGGAGATATACAGTAGGTAGGTAGGTACGTAGGTAGGTAGGTAGGTAGGTAGGTAGGTAGGTAGGTAGGTAGGTAGGTAGGTACTTAGGTAGAGGGATAGAGAGAGGGGGGGAGAAATACAGTAGGTATGTAGGTAGGTAGAGGAATAAAGAGAGGGAGAAATACAGTAGGTAGGTAGGTAGGGAGAGAGAGAGAGAGGGAGAAATACAGTAGGTAGGTAGGTAGGTAGGTAGAGGGAGAGCGAGATAGAGGGAGAAATACAGTACGTAGGTAGGTAGAGGGATAGAGAGAGGGAGAGACGGAGAAATACAGTAGGTAGGTAGGTAGGTAGAGAGATAAAGAGAGAGGGAGAAATACAGTAGGTAGGTAGGTAGGTAGGTAGGTAGGTAGGTAGGTAGGTAGGTAGGTAGAGGGATAGAGAGGGAGAAATACAGTAGTTAGGTAGGTAGGGAGAGGGAGAAAGAGGGAGAAATACAGTAGGTAGGTAGGTAGGTAGAGGGATAGAGAGAGAGAGAGAGGGAGAAATACGGTAGGTAGGTAGGTAGGTAGGTAGGTAGAGGGATAGAGAGAGAGGGAGAAATACAGTAGTTAGGTAGGGAGGGAGAGGGAGAGCGAGAAAGAGGGAGAAATACAGTAGGTAGGTAGGTAGGTAGGTGGAGGGATAGAGAGAGAGAGAGAGGGAGAAATACGGTAGGTAGGTAGGTAGGTAGGTAGGTAGGTAGGTAGGTAGGTAGGTAGGTAGGTAGGTAGGTAGGTAGAGGGATAGAGAGAGAGGGAAAAATACAGTAGGTAGGTAGGTAGTAGAGGAATAGAGAGAGAGGGGGAGGGAGAAATACAGTGGGTAGGTAGGTAGGTAGAGAGAGATAGGGAGAGAGGGAGAAATACAGTAGGTAGGTAGGTAGGTAGATAGGTAGGTAGGTAGGTAGGTAGAGGGATAGAGAGAGAGAGGGAGAAATACAGTAGGTAGGTAGGTAGGTAGAGGGATAGAGAGATAGGGAAAAATACAGTAGATAGGTCAGCAGAGGGGGAGAGAGAGAGAGAGGGAGGGAGAAATACAGTAGGTAGGTAGAGAGAGGGGGGGAGAAATACAGTAGGTAGGTAGGTAGGTAGAGATAGAGAGAGAGAGAGGGAGAAATACAGTAGGTAGGTAGTCAAAGGACGAGAGAGAGGGAGAAATACAGTAGGTAGGTAGGTAGGTAGGTAGGTAGGTAGGTAGGTAGGTAGGTAAAGGACTAGAGAGTGAGGGAGAAATACAGTAGGTAGGTAGGTAGGTAGGTAGAGGTTTAGAGAGAGAGGGAGAAATATAGTAGGTAGGTAGGTAGAGGGGGAGAGAGGGAGGGAGTAATACAGTAGGTAGGTAGGTAGGTAGGTAGGTAGGTAGAGGGATAGAGAGGGAGAAATAGAGTAGGTATGTAGGTAGGTAAGTAGAGGGATAGAGAGAAGGACAAATAAAGTAGGTAGGTAGGTAGGTAGGTAGGTTGGTAGAGGGATAGAGAGAGAGGGAGAAATACAGTAGGTAGGTAGGTAGTAGAGGAATAGAGAGAGAGAGGGAGGGAGAAATACAGAAGGTAGGTAGGTAGAGGGTTAGAGAGAGAGGGGGGAGAAATACAGTAGGTAGGTATGTAGGTAGGTAGGTAGGTAGGTAGGTAGAGGGATAGAGAGAAGGACAAATAAAGTAGGTAGGTAGGTAGCAGAGGAATAGAGAGAGAGAGGGAGGGAGAAATACAATAGGTAGGTAGGTAGGTAGAGAGATAGAGAACGAGGGAGAAATACAGTAGGTAGGTAGGTAGGTAGAGGGATAGAGAGAGAGAGAGAGGGAGAAATACAGTAGGTAGGTAGTCAAAGGACGAGAGAGAGGGAGAAATACAGTAGGTAGGTAGGTAGGTAGGTAGGTAGGTAGGTAGGTAGGTAGGTAGGTAGGTAAAGGACTAGAGAGTGAGGGAGAAATACAGTAGGTAGGTAGGTAGGTAGGTAGAGGTTTAGAGAGAGAGGGAGAAATATAGTAGGTAGGTAGGTAGAGGGGGAGAGAGGGAGGGAGTAATACAGTAGGTAGGTAGGTAGGTAGGTAGGTAGGTAGAGGGATAGAGAGGGAGAAATAGAGTAGGTATGTAGGTAGGTAAGTAGAGGGATAGAGAGAAGGACAAATAAAGTAGGTAGGTAGGTAGGTAGGTAGGTTGGTAGAGGGATAGAGAGAGAGGGAGAAATACAGTAGGTAGGTAGGTAGAGGGTTAGAGAGAGAGGGGGGAGAAATACAGTAGGTAGGTATGTATGTAGGTATGTAGGTAGGTAGGTAGGTAGGTAGGTAGGTAGAGGGATAGAGAGAAGGACAAATAAAGTAGGTAGGTAGGTAGGTAGGTAGGTAGGTAGGTAGGTAGGTAGGTAGGTAGGTAGAGGGAGAGCGAGAAAGAGGGAGAAATACAGTAGGTAGGTAGGTAGCAGAGGAATAGAGAGAGAGAGGGAGGGAGAAATACAATAGGTAGGTAGGTAGGTAGAGAGATAGAGAACGAGGGAGAAATACAGTAGGTAGGTAGGTAGGTAGAGGGATAGAGAGAGAGAGAGAGGGAGAAATACAGTAGGTAGGTAGGTAGAGGGATAGAGAGATAGGGAAAAATACAGTAGGTAGGTCAGTAGAGGGGGAGAGAGAAAGGGAGGGAGGGAGAAATACAGTAGGTAGGTAGAGAGGGGGGGAGAAATACAGTAGGTAGGTAGGTAAAGGACGAGAGAGAGGGAGAAATACAGTAGGTAGGTAGGTAGGTAGGTAGGTAGGTAGGTAGAGGGTTAGAGAGAGAGGGAGAAATATAGTAGGTAGGTAGGTAGAGGGATAGAGAGGGAGAAATACAGTAGGTAGGTAGGTAGGTAGGTAGAGAGAGGGAGGGAGAAATACAGAAGGTAGGTAGGTAGGTAGAGTGATAGAGAGGGAAAAATACAGTAGGTAGGTAGGTAGGTAGAGGGATAGATAGGGAGGGAGAAATACAGTAGGTAGGTAGGTAGGTAGAGGGAGAGCGAGATAGAGGGAGAAATACAGTAGGTAGGTAGGTAGAGGGATAGAGAGAGGGAGAGACGGAGAAATACAGTAGGTAGGTAGGTAGGTAGGTAGGTAGGTAGGTAGGTAGAGGGAGAGAGGGAGAGACGGAGAAATACAGTAGGTAGGTAGGTAGGTAGGTAGGTAGGTAGGTAGGTAGGTAGAGGGATAGAGAGAGAGAGAGAGGGAGAAATACAGTAGGTAGGTAGGTAGGTAGGTAGAGTGATAGAGAGAGAGGGAAAAATACAGTAGGTAGGTAGGTAGGTAGAGGGATAGATAGGGAGGGAGAAATACAGTAGGTAGGTAGGTAGGTAGAGAGATAGAGAGAGAGGGAGAAATACAGTAGGTAGGTAGGTAGGTAGGTAGGTAGGTAGGTAGGTAGGTAGGTAGAGGGAGAGCGAGATAGAGGGAGAAATACAGTAGGTAGGTAGGTAGAGGGATAGAGAGAGGGAGAGACGGAAAAATACAGTAGGTAGGTAGGTAGAGAGATAGAGAGAGAGGGAGAAATACAGTAGGTAGGTAGGTAGGTAGGTAGGTAGGTAGGTAGGTAGGTAGGTAGAGAGAGTCTCAGAATCTACTGCACCAATCACCACCAAATATTCACACAACGTTCCTTACAAGTGCAGCACCAATGATACGTACAGAGTGTGTGGATGGCACACCGGTGCCAGGTACACGCCACACAAATGTACAACTGCAAATTTTCTGTGTGTTTTCCTCGCTTGCTCACTCGGCCCCCTCCCCTTCGCGGCCCTCCCACCTGGCTGCTTCACGTCACTTGCAGGAACGGTGGAGAGGTCTGCGTCATATCCGCGATGGTCGCCTCCTCACAGGCCTCTTTCTTCTCCGCCGCCGCTGCCTGTGCTGCCAAATCCCTCCCCGCCAAAGCAGCGGCCGAATCAGCGGCCTCTCCTGCCACCCCCGCTGCCAACTCCCACCCCACAAGGCCACTTCCAACTCAGTGGCCTCTCGTCCTCCTCCACCGCCACCCCCCCTTCCACCAACTCCCTCCCCACAAGGACGCTGCCAAGTCAGCGGCCTCTCTCTCCTCTCTCTCTAGGTAGGTAGGTAGGTAAGTAGTTAGGTAGGTAGAGGGATAGAGAGAGGGGGGGGAGAAATACAGTAGGTAGGTAGGTAGGTAGGTAGGTAGGGGGGAGAGGGAGAGGTAGAAATACAGTAGGTAGATCGGTAGGTAGAGGGATAGAGGGAGAAATACAGTAGGTAGGTCGGTAGGAAGAGAGAGAGAGAGGTGAGAGGGAGAAATACAGTAGGTATGTAGGTAGTGAGAGAGAGATAGAGAGAGTGGGAGAAATACATTAGGTAGGTATGTAGGTAGGTAGAGGGATAGAGAGAGAGGGAAAATACAGTAGGTATGTAGTTTTAGGGGTAAAAAACACGCCCGTTGGAAAATAAATGCGGCCTCAATCTATTTTTTCTTTAGTAATATCTTTAAATCCTATTTGCTATTAATATCCCTTATTTAATCCCCTCATATCTCTATAGATTCCATATAATTATCTAAAATTTTATGTAACTGTTAATTGATTGATCATTTACCAAGAGTAATAGTATTGTATAACCATCTTAATCGCATAATTCCCCATCTATAGATAAGCAAATATATATCATTCACTGACACATCATCTTTCTATAACTATCTAAATAGTATAGTTCCCCATCGATAGATAAACAAATATATATCATTAACAAGAACATTTACCAAGAGTATTCTATAACCATCTTAGTAGCATAATTCCCCATCTATAGCTAAGCAGATATATATCATTCATTAACACATCATCTTTCTATAACCATCTAAATAGCCCAATTCCCCATCTATAGATAAACTAATATATACTCTTAGCACACAATAGCTATCAAACACTGATAGTAGGAAAAATAGTCTTTACTTAAACTAAAATACTTCTTCCAAACAGTGATACTAACTTTTCAAACAATAAACAGTCCTTCACCAAAATACAGAGTTATCTTACAGTAATTCCAAACAATACTTCTTCAGTCTTCAGCTTCTTCCTCAGTGGCAAACAGTAAGCAAAGGAAAGCAAAAGGGGATGAGCTGTGTTCCCAGCTTCCTCTTTATGACTGAGCTGGGAAACACAGCCAATCAGATCCCACATAGTTCTTAAAGTTACATTTACACTTTAAGAATCCTGGCTTATATATATTGTCAACCCAACATCAGGATAATTTTCCAAACAGGTAGGTAGGTAGGGAGAGGGAGAGAGGGAGAGGGAGCAATACAGTAGGTAGGTAGGTAGGTAGGTAGGTAGGTAGGTAGGTAGGTAGAGAGATAGAGAGAGTGGGATAAATACAGTAGATAGGGAGGGAGGGAGGGAGGGAGGGAGGGAGGGAGGGAGAGGGAGAGAGGGATACGGAGAAATACTTTCGGTAGGTAGGTAGGTAGGTAGGGGGAGAGAGGGATACGGAGAAATACAGTAGGTAGGTAGGTAGGTAGAGAGAGAGAGGGAGAGGGAGAAATACAGTAGGTAGGTATGTAGGTAGGTAGAGGAATAAAGGGAGAAAGAGGAAAACAGTAGGTAGGTAGAGTGATAGAGAGAGAGGGAGAAATAGAGTAGGTAGGTAGGTAGGTAGGTAGGTAGAGTGATAGAGAGAGTGAAATACAGTAGTTAGGTAGGTAGGTAGAGAGAGTGGGATAAATAAATAGGCTGGTAGGTTGGTAGGTAGAGGGATAGAGAGAGTGGGAAAATACAGTAGGTAGGTAGGTTGGTAGAGGGATATATATATAGAGAGAGGGAGAAATACAGTAGGTAGGTAGGTAGGTAGGTAGAGGGATAGAGGGAGAAATACAGTATGTAGGTTGGTAGAGAGAGAGATAGAGAGAGTGGGAAAATACGGTAGGTAGGTAGGTAGAGGAGAGAGGGAGAAATACAGTAGGTAGGTAGGTAGAGGGAGAGGGATAAATACAGTAGATATGGAGGGAGGGAGGGTGGGTGGGAGGGAGAGGGAGTAATACTGAAGGTAGGTAGATAGGTACAGTGATAAAGTGGGGAGAAATATAGTAGGTAGGTAGGTAGGTAGAGGGAGAGAGCTAGAAAGTGAAATACATTAGGTAGGTAAAGTGATAGAGGTAGAGGTAGAAATATTGTAGGTAGGTAGGTCGGTAGGTAGAGAGAGGGAGAGAGAGTGGGAGAAATACAATAAGTAACTCGGTAGGTTGGTAGGTAGAGGGATGGAGAAAGAGGGAAAATACAGTAGGAAGGTAGATAGGTAGGTAAAAAGAGAGAGAGGGAGAGAGAGGGAGAAATACAGTAGGTAGGTTGGTAGGTAGAGAGAGAGGGAGAGGGAGAAATACAGTAGGTAGGTATGTAGGTAGGTAGAGGAATAAAGGGAGAAAGAGAAAAACAGTAGGTAGGTAGAGTGATAGAGAGAGAGGGAGAAATAGAGTAGGTAAGTAGGTAGGTAGGTAGGTAGGTAGGTAGGTAGGTAGGTAGGGTGATAGAGAGAGAGGGAAAATACAGTAGGTAGGTAGATAGGTAGAGGGATAGAGGGGGGGAGACATACAGTAGGTAGGTACGTAGGTAGGTAGGTAGGCAGGTAGGTAGGTAGGTAGGTAGAGGGAGAGAGGGAAAGGGAGAAATACAGTAGGTAGGTACGTAGGTAGAATGATAGAGGGAGAAATACACTAGGTAGGTAAGTGGGTAGGTAGGTAGGGGGATAGAGGGAGAAATACAGTAGGTAGGTAGGTAGGTAGGGGGGAGAGGGAGAGGTAGAAATACAGTAGGTAGGTCGGTAGGAAGAGAGAGAGAGGGGTGAGAGGGAGAAATACAGTAGGTATGTAGGTAGCGAGAGAGAGATAGAGAGAGTGGGAGAAATACATTAGGTAGGTATGTAGGTAGGTAGAGGGATAGAGAGAGAGGGAAAATACAGTAGGTACGTAGTTTTAGGGGTAAAAAACACGCCCGTTGGAAAATAAATGCGGCCTCAATCTATTTTTTCTTTAGTAATATCTTTAAATCCTATTTGCTATTAATATCCCTTATTTAATCCCCTCATATCTCTATAGATTCCATATAATTATCTAAACTTTTATGTAACTGTTAATTGATTGATCATTTACCAAGAGTAGTAGTATTGTATAACCATCTTAATCGCATAATTCCCCATCTATAGATAAGCAAATATATATCATTCACTAACACATCATCTTTCTATAACTATCTAAATAGTATAGTTCCCCATCGATAGATAAACAAATATATAGGTAGTTTGTAGGTAGAGGCATAGAGAGAGAGGGAAAATACAGTAGGTAGGTAGATAGGTAGGTAGGGAGAGAGAGAGAGAGAGAGAGAGAGAGAGAGAGAGAGAGAGAGAGAGAGAAATACAGTAGGTAGGTCGGTCGGTAGATAGAGGGAAAGAGCGAGAAAGAGAGAGATTGGGATAGAGGGAGAAATACAGTAGGGAGGATGGTAGAGAGAGAGAGAGTGGGAAAATGCAGTAGGTAGGTAGGTAGGTAGAGGAATAGAGGGAGAGAGAGAAATACAGTAGGTAGGTAGAGTGATAGAGAGTGAAATACAGCAGTTAGGTAGGTAGGTAGAGAGAGTGGGATAAATAAAGTAGGTAGGTTGGTAGGTTGGTAGGTAGAGGGATAGAGAGAGTGGGAAAATACAGTAGGTAGGTAGGTAGGTAGGTAGGTAGGTAGAGGGAGAGAGGGAGAGGGAGAAATACAGTAGGTAGGTTGGTAGGTAGAGGGATAGAGGGAGAAATACAGTATGTAGGTTGGTAGAGAGAGAGATAGAGAGAGTGGGAAAATACGGTATGTAGGTAGGTAGAGGAGAGAGGGAGAGGGAGAAATACAGTAGGTAGGTAGGTAGAGGGAGAGAGGGAGAGGGATAAATACAGTAGATAGGGAGGGAGGGAGGGTGGGTGGGAGGGAGAGGGAGTAATACTGAAGGTAGGTAGATAGGTACAGTGATAGAGTGGGGAGAAATATAGTAGGTAGGTAGGTAGGCAGAGGGAGAGAGCTAGAAAGTGAAATACATTAGGTAGGTAGAGTGATAGAGGTAGAGGTAGAAATATTGTAGGTAGGTAGGTCGGTAGGTAGAGAGAGGGAGAGAGAGAGGGAGAAATACAATAAGTAACTCGGTAGGTTGGTAGGTAGAGGGATGGAGAAAGAGGGAAAATACAGTAGGAAGGTAGATAGGTAGGTAAAAAGAGAGAGAGGGAGAGAGAGGGAGAAATACAGTAGGTAGGTTGGTAGGTAGAGAGAGAGAGGGAGAGGGAGAAATACAGTAGGTAGGTATGTAGGTATGTAGGTAGGTAAGAGGAATAAAGGGAGAAAGAGAAAAACAGTAGGTAGGTAGAGTGATAGAGAGAGAGGGAGAAATAGAGTAGGTAAGTAGGTAGGTAGGTAGGTAGGATAGAGAGAGAGAGAGGGAGGGAGAAATACAGTAGGTAGGTAGGTAGGTAGGTAGAGGAAGAGAGAGGGAGAAATACAGTAGGTAGGTAGGTAGGTAGAGAGAGGGAGGGAGAAATACAGAAGGTAGGTAGGTAGGTAGGTAGAGTGATAGAGAGAGAGGGAAAAATACAGTAGGTAGGTAGGTAGAGGGATAGATAGGGAGGGAGAAATACAGTAGGTAGGTAGGTAGGTAGAGAGATAGGGAGAGAGGGAGAAATACAGTAGGTAGGTAGGTAGGTAGGTTGGTAGGTAGGTAGAGGGAGAGCGAGATAGAGGGAGAAATAAAGTAGGTAGGTAGGTAGAGGGATAGAGAGAGGGAGAGACGGAGAAATACAGTAGGTAGGTAGGTAGGTAGGTAGGTAGGTAGGTAGGTAGGTAGAGAGAGAGAGGGAGAAATACAGTAGGTAGGTAGGTAGGTAGGTAGGTAGGTAGGTAGGTAGGTACGTAGGTAGGTAGGTACGTAGGTAGAGGGATAGAGAGAGAGAGAGGGAGAAATACAGTAGGTAGGTAGGTATGTAGGTAGGTTGAGGAAGAGAGAGAGGGGGGGAAATACAGTAGGTATTTAGGTAGGTAGAGGAATAAAGAGAGGGAGAAATACTGTAGGTAGGTAGGTAGGTAGGGGGATAGATAGGGAGGGAGAAATACAGTAGGTAGGTAGGTAGGTAGGTAGGTAGGTAGGTAGGTAGGTAGGTAGGTAGGTAGAGGGAAAGAGAGTGGTGGGGGAGAAATACAGTAGGTAGGTAGGTAGAGTGATAGAGAGAGAGGGAGAAATACAGTAGGTAGGTAGGTAGGTAGGGAGAGAGAGAGAGAGATGGAGGGAGAAATACAGTAGGTAGGTAGGTAGGTAGGAAGAGGGATAGAGAGAGAGAGAGGGAGAAATACAGTAGGTAGGTAGGTAGGTAGGTAGGTAGGTAGGTAGGTAGGTAAAGGACTAGAGAGTGAGGAAGAAATACAGTAGGTAGGTAGGTAGGTAGGTAGGTAGGTAGAGGGTTAGAGAGAGTGGGAGAAATATAGTAGGTAGGTAGGTAGAGGGATAGAGAGAGAGGGAGGGAGAAATACAGTAGGTAGGTAGGTAGAGGGTTAGAGAGGGAGAAATAGAGTAGGTATGTAGGTAGGTAAGTAGAGGGATAGAGAGAAGGACAAATAAAGTAGGTAGGTAGGTAGGTAGGTAGGTAGGTAGGTAGGTAGGTAGGTAGGTAGGTAGGTAGGTAGAGGGATAGAGACTGAGGGAGAAATACAGTAGGGAGGTAGGTAGTAGAGGAATAGAGAGAGAGAGGGAGGGAGAAATACAGAAGGTAGGTAGGTAGAGGGTTAGAGAGAGAGGGGGGAGAAATACAGTAGGTAGGTAGGTAGGTAGGTAGGTAGGTAGGTAGGTAGGTAGAGGGATAGAGAGAAGGACAAATAAAGTAGGTAGGTAGGTAGGTAGGTAGGTAGGTAGGTAGGTAGGTAGGTAGGTAGAGGGAGAGAGAGAGAGGGAGAAATACAGTAGTTAGGTAGGTAGGTAGAGGGAGAGCGAGAAACAGGGAGAAATACAGTAGGTAGGTAGGTAGCAGAGGAATAGAGAGAGAGAGGGAGGGAGAAATACAGTAGGTAGGTAGGTAGGTAGAGAGAGATAGAGAGAGAGGGAGAAATACAGTAGGTAGGTAGGTAGGTAGGTAGGTAGAGGGATAGAGAGAGAGAGAGGGAGTAATACAGTAGGTAGGTAGGTAGAGGGATAGAGAGATAGGGAAAAATACAGTAGGTAGGTCAGTAGAGGGGGAGAGAGAGAGAGAGGGAGGGAGAAATACAGTAGGTAGGTAGGTAGGTAGAGAGAAGGAGGGAGAAATACAGAAGGTAGGTAGGTAGGTAGTTAGGTAGAGTGATAGAGAGAGAGGGAAAAATACAGTAGGTAGGTAGGTAGGTAGAGGGATAGATAGGGAGAAATACAGTAGGTAGGTAGGTAAGTAGAGAGATAGAGAGAGAGGGAGAAATACAGTAGGTAGGTAGGTAGGTAGGTAGGTAGAGGGAGAGCGAGATAGAGGGAGAAATACAGTAGGTAGGTAGGTAGAGGGATAGAGAGAGGGAGAGACGGAGAAATACAATAGGTAGGTAGGTAGGTAGGTAGAGAGATAGAGAGAGAGGGAGAAATACAGTAGGTAGGTAGGTAGGTAGGTAGGTAGGTAGAGGGAGAGAGGGAGAGACGGAGAAATACAGTAGGTAGGTAGGTAGGTAGGTAGGTAGGTAGGTAGGTAGGGAGAGAGAGAGAGAGAGAGGGAGAAATACAGTAGGTAGGTAGGTAGGTAGGTAGGTAGGTAGGTAGGTAGATAGGTAGGTAGGTACGTAGGTAGAGGGATAGAGAGAGAGAGAGGGAGAAATACAGTAGGTAGGTAGGTAGGTAGGTAGGTAGGTAGGCAGAGGGAGAGAGCTAGAAAGTGAAATACATTAGGTAGGTAGAGTGATAGAGGTAGAGGTAGAAATATTGTAGGTAGGTAGGTCGGTAGGTAGAGAGAGGGAGAGAGAGAGGGAGAAATACAATAAGTAACTCGGTAGGTTGGTACGTAGAGGGATGGAGAAAGAGGGAAAATACAGTAGGAAGGTAGATAGGTAGGTAAAAAGAGAGAGAGGGAGAGAGGGAGAAATACAGTAGGTAGGTTGGTAGGTAGAGAGAGAGAGGGAGAGGGAGAAATACAGTAGGTAGGTATGTAGGTATGTAGGTAGGTAAGAGGAATAAAGGGAGAAAGAGAAAAACAGTAGGTAGGTAGAGTGATAGAGAGAGAGGGAGAAATAGAGTAGGTAAGTAGGTAGGTAGGTAGGTAGGATAGAGAGAGAGAGAGGGAGGGAGAAATACAGTAGGTAGGTAGGTAGGTAGGTAGAGGAAGAGAGAGGGAGAAATACAGTAGGTAGGTAGGTAGGTAGAGAGAGGGAGGGAGAAATACAGAAGGTAGGTAGGTAGGTAGGTAGAGTGATAGAGAGAGAGGGAAAAATACAGTAGGTAGGTAGGTAGAGGGATAGATAGGGAGGGAGAAATACAGTAGGTAGGTAGGTAGGTAGAGAGATAGGGAGAGAGGGAGAAATACAGTAGGTAGGTAGGTAGGTAGGTTGGTAGGTAGGTAGGTAGGTAGAGGGAGAGCGAGATAGAGGGAGAAATAAAGTAGGTAGGTAGGTAGAGGGATAGAGAGAGGGAGAGACGGAGAAATACAGTAGGTAGGTAGGTAGGTAGGTAGGTAGGTAGGTAGAGAGATAGAGAGAGAGGGAGAAATACAGTAGGTAGGTAGGTAGGTAGGTAGGTAGGTAGGTAGGTAGGTAGAGGGAGAGAGGGAGAGAGGGAGAAATACAGTAGGTAGGTAGGGAGGTAGGGAGGTAGGGAGAGAGAGAGAGAGGGAGAAATACAGTAGGTAGGTAGGTAGGTAGGTAGGTAGGTAGGTAGGTAGGTAGGTAGGTAGAGAGAGAGAGGGAGAAATACAGTAGGTAGGTAGGTAGGTAGGTAGGTAGGTAGGTAGGTACGTAGGTAGGTAGGTACGTAGGTAGAGGGATAGAGAGAGAGAGAGGGAGAAATACAGTAGGTAGGTAGGTATGTAGGTAGGTTGAGGAAGAGAGAGAGGGGGGGAAATACAGTAGGTATTTAGGTAGGTAGAGGAATAAAGAGAGGGAGAAATACTGTAGGTAGGTAGGTAGGGGGATAGATAGGAAGGGAGAAATACAGTAGGTAGGTAGGTAGGTAGGTAGGTAGGTAGGTAGGTAGGTAGGTAGGTAGGTAGGTAGGTAGAGGGAAAGAGAGTGGGGGGGAGAAATACAGTAGGTAGGTAGGTAGAGTGATAGAGAGAGAGGGAGAAATACAGTAGGTAGGTAGGTAGGTAGGTAGGGAGAGAGAGAGAGAGAGATGGAGGGAGAAATACAGTAGGTAGGTAGGTAGGTAGGAAGAGGGATAGAGAGAGAGAGAGAGGGAGAAATACAGTAGGTAGGTAGGTAGGTAGGTAGGTAGGTAAAGGACTAGAGAGTGAGGAAGAAATACAGTAGGTAGGTAGGTAGGTAGGTAGGTAGAGGGTTAGAGAGAGTGGGAGAAATATAGTAGGTAGGTAGGTAGAGGGATAGAGAGAGAGGGAGGGAGAAATACAGTAGGTAGGTAGGTAGGTAGGTAGGTAGGTAGGTAGAGGGTTAGAGAGGGAGAAATACAGTAGGTAGGTTGGTAGGTAGAGAGAGAGAGGGAGAGGGAGAAATACAGTAGGTAGGTATGTAGGTATGTAGGTAGGTAAGAGGAATAAAGGGAGAAAGAGAAAAACAGTAGGTAGGTAGAGTGATAGAGAGAGAGGGAGAAATAGAGTAGGTAAGTAGGTAGGTAGGTAGGTAGGATAGAGAGAGAGAGAGGGAGGGAGAAATACAGTAGGTAGGTAGGTAGGTAGGTAGAGGAAGAGAGAGGGAGAAATACAGTAGGTAGGTAGGTAGGTAGAGAGAGGGAGGGAGAAATACAGAAGGTAGGTAGGTAGGTAGGTAGAGTGATAGAGAGAGAGGGAAAAATACAGTAGGTAGGTAGGTAGAGGGATAGATAGGGAGGGAGAAATACAGTAGGTAGGTAGGTAGGTAGAGAGATAGGGAGAGAGGGAGAAATACAGTAGGTAGGTAGGTAGGTAGGTTGGTAGGTAGGTAGGTAGGTAGAGGGAGAGCGAGATAGAGGGAGAAATAAAGTAGGTAGGTAGGTAGAGGGATAGAGAGAGGGAGAGACGGAGAAATACAGTAGGTAGGTAGGTAGGTAGGTAGGTAGGTAGGTAGAGGGAGAGAGGGAGAGAGGGAGAAATACAGTAGGTAGGTAGGGAGGTAGGGAGGTAGGGAGAGAGAGAGAGAGGGAGAAATACAGTAGGTAGGTAGGTAGGTAGGTAGGTAGAGAGAGAGGGAGAAATACAGTAGGTAGGTAGGTAGGTAGGTAGGTAGGTAGGTAGGTAGGTAGGTAGGTAGGTAGGTACGTAGGTAGGTAGGTACGTAGGTAGAGGGATAGAGAGAGAGAGAGGGAGAAATACAGTAGGTAGGTAGGTATGTAGGTAGGTTGCGGAAGAGAGAGAGGGGGGGAAATACAGTAGGTATTTAGGTAGGTAGAGGAATAAAGAGAGGGAGAAATACTGTAGGTAGGTAGGTAGGGGGATAGATAGGGAGGGAGAAATACAGTAGGTAGGTAGGTAGGTAGGTAGGTAGGTAGGTAGGTAGGTAGGTAGGTAGGTAGGTAGGTAGGTAGAGGGAAAGAGAGTGGGGGGGGGAGATATACAGTAGGTAGGTAGGTAGAGTGATAGAGAGAGGGAGAGACGGAGAAATACAGTAGGTAGGTAGGTAGGTAGGTAGGTAGGTAGGTAGAGGGAGAGAGGGAGAGAGGGAGAAATACAGTAGGTAGGTAGGGAGGTAGGGAGGTAGGTAGGTAGGTAGGTAGAGGGAGAGCGAGATAGAGGGAGAAATAAAGTAGGTAGGTAGGTAGAGGGATAGAGAGAGGGAGAGACGGAGAAATACAGTAGGTAGGTAGGTAGGTAGGTAGGTAGGTAGGTAGGTAGAGGGAGAGAGGGAGAGAGGGAGAAATACAGTAGGTAGGTAGGGAGGTAGGGAGGTAGGGAGAGAGAGAGAGAGGGAGAAATACAGTAGGTAGGTAGGTAGGTAGGTAGGTAGAGAGAGAGAGGGAGAAATACAGTAGGTAGGTAGGTAGGTAGGTAGGTAGGTAGGTAGGTAGGTAGAGGGAGAGAGGGAGAGAGGGAGAAATACAGTAGGTAGGTAGGGAGGTAGGGAGGTAGGGAGAGAGAGAGAGAGGGAGAAATACAGTAGGTAGGTAGGTAGGTAGGTAGAGAGATAGAGAGAGAGGGAGAAATACAGTAGGTAGGTAGGTAGGTAGGTAGGTAGGTAGAGGGAGAGAGGGAGAGACGGAGAAATACAGTAGGTAGGTAGGTAGGGTAGGTAGGTAGGTAGGGAGAGAGAGAGAGAGAGAGGGAGAAATACAGTAGGTAGGTAGGTAGGTAGGTAGGTAGGTAGGTAGGTAGGTAGGTAGGTAGATAGGTAGGTAGGTACGTAGGTAGAGGGATAGAGAGAGAGAGAGGGAGAAATACAGTAGGTAGGTAGGTAGGTAGGTAGGTAGGCAGAGGGAGAGAGCTAGAAAGTGAAATACATTAGGTAGGTAGAGTGATAGAGGTAGAGGTAGAAATATTGTAGGTAGGTAGGTCGGTAGGTAGAGAGAGGGAGAGAGAGAGGGAGAAATACAATAAGTAACTCGGTAGGTTGGTACGTAGAGGGATGGAGAAAGAGGGAAAATACAGTAGGAAGGTAGATAGGTAGGTAAAAAGAGAGAGAGGGAGAGAGGGAGAAATACAGTAGGTAGGTTGGTAGGTAGAGAGAGAGAGGGAGAGGGAGAAATACAGTAGGTAGGTATGTAGGTATGTAGGTAGGTAAGAGGAATAAAGGGAGAAAGAGAAAAACAGTAGGTAGGTAGAGTGATAGAGAGAGAGGGAGAAATAGAGTAGGTAAGTAGGTAGGTAGGTAGGTAGGATAGAGAGAGAGAGAGGGAGGGAGAAATACAGTAGGTAGGTAGGTAGGTAGGTAGAGGAAGAGAGAGGGAGAAATACAGTAGGTAGGTAGGTAGGTAGAGAGAGGGAGGGAGAAATACAGAAGGTAGGTAGGTAGGTAGGTAGAGTGATAGAGAGAGAGGGAAAAATACAGTAGGTAGGTAGGTAGAGGGATAGATAGGGAGGGAGAAATACAGTAGGTAGGTAGGTAGGTAGAGAGATAGGGAGAGAGGGAGAAATACAGTAGGTAGGTAGGTAGGTAGGTTGGTAGGTAGGTAGGTAGGTAGAGGAGAGCGAGATAGAGGGAGAAATAAAGTAGGTAGGTAGGTAGAGGGATAGAGAGAGGGAGAGACGGAGAAATACAGTAGGTAGGTAGGTAGGTAGGTAGGTAGGTAGGTAGGTAGAGAGATAGAGAGAGAGGGAGAAATACAGTAGGTAGGTAGGTAGGTAGGTAGGTAGGTAGGTAGGTAGGTAGGTAGAGGGAGAGAGGGAGAGAGGGAGAAATACAGTAGGTAGGTAGGGAGGTAGGGAGGTAGGGAGAGAGAGAGAGAGGGAGAAATACAGTAGGTAGGTAGGTAGGTAGGTAGGTAGGTAGGTAGGTAGGTAGGTAGGTAGAGAGAGAGAGGGAGAAATACAGTAGGTAGGTAGGTAGGTAGGTAGGTAGGTAGGTACGTAGGTAGGTAGGTACGTAGGTAGAGGGATAGAGAGAGAGAGAGGGAGAAATACAGTAGGTAGGTAGGTATGTAGGTAGGTTGAGGAAGAGAGAGAGGGGGGGAAATACAGTAGGTATTTAGGTAGGTAGAGGAATAAAGAGAGGGAGAAATACTGTAGGTAGGTAGGTAGGGGGATAGATAGGAAGGGAGAAATACAGTAGGTAGGTAGGTAGGTAGGTAGGTAGGTAGGTAGGTAGGTAGGTAGGTAGGTAGGTAGGTAGAGGGAAAGAGAGTGGGGGGGAGAAATACAGTAGGTAGGTAGGTAGAGTGATAGAGAGAGAGGGAGAAATACAGTAGGTAGGTAGGTAGGTAGGTAGGGAGAGAGAGAGAGAGAGATGGAGGGAGAAATACAGTAGGTAGGTAGGTAGGTAGGAAGAGGGATAGAGAGAGAGAGAGAGGGAGAAATACAGTAGGTAGGTAGGTAGGTAGGTAGGTAGGTAAAGGACTAGAGAGTGAGGAAGAAATACAGTAGGTAGGTAGGTAGGTAGGTAGGTAGAGGGTTAGAGAGAGTGGGAGAAATATAGTAGGTAGGTAGGTAGAGGGATAGAGAGAGAGGGAGGGAGAAATACAGTAGGTAGGTAGGTAGGTAGGTAGGTAGGTAGAGGGTTAGAGAGGGAGAAATACAGTAGGTAGGTTGGTAGGTAGAGAGAGAGAGGGAGAGGGAGAAATACAGTAGGTAGGTATGTAGGTATGTAGGTAGGTAAGAGGAATAAAGGGAGAAAGAGAAAAACAGTAGGTAGGTAGAGTGATAGAGAGAGAGGGAGAAATAGAGTAGGTAAGTAGGTAGGTAGGTAGGTAGGATAGAGAGAGAGAGAGGGAGGGAGAAATACAGTAGGTAGGTAGGTAGGTAGGTAGGTAGAGGAAGAGAGAGGGAGAAATACAGTAGGTAGGTAGGTAGGTAGAGAGAGGGAGGGAGAAATACAGAAGGTAGGTAGGTAGGTAGGTAGAGTGATAGAGAGAGAGGGAAAAATACAGTAGGTAGGTAGGTAGAGGGATAGATAGGGAGGGAGAAATACAGTAGGTAGGTAGGTAGGTAGAGAGATAGGGAGAGAGGGAGAAATACAGTAGGTAGGTAGGTAGGTAGGTTGGTAGGTAGGTAGGTAGGTAGAGGGAGAGCGAGATAGAGGGAGAAATAAAGTAGGTAGGTAGGTAGAGGGATAGAGAGAGGGAGAGACGGAGAAATACAGTAGGTAGGTAGGTAGGTAGGTAGGTAGGTAGGTAGAGGGAGAGAGGGAGAGAGGGAGAAATACAGTAGGTAGGTAGGGAGGTAGGGAGGTAGGGAGAGAGAGAGAGAGGGAGAAATACAGTAGGTAGGTAGGTAGGTAGGTAGGTAGAGAGAGAGGGAGAAATACAGTAGGTAGGTAGGTAGGTAGGTAGGTAGGTAGGTAGGTAGGTAGGTAGGTAGGTACGTAGGTACGTAGGTACGTAGGTAGAGGGATAGAGAGAGAGAGAGGGAGAAATACAGTAGGTAGGTAGGTATGTAGGTAGGTTGCGGAAGAGAGAGAGGGGGGGAAATACAGTAGGTATTTAGGTAGGTAGAGGAATAAAGAGAGGGAGAAATACTGTAGGTAGGTAGGTAGGGGGATAGATAGGGAGGGAGAAATACAGTAGGTAGGTAGGTAGGTAGGTAGGTAGGTAGGTAGGTAGGTAGGTAGGTAGGTAGGTAGAGGGAAAGAGAGTGGGGGGGGAGATATACAGTAGGTAGGTAGGTAGAGTGATAGAGAGAGGGAGAGACGGAGAAATACAGTAGGTAGGTAGGTAGGTAGGTAGGTAGGTAGGTAGGTAGAGGGAGAGAGGGAGAGAGGGAGAAATACAGTAGGTAGGTAGGGAGGTAGGGAGGTAGGTAGGTAGGTAGGTAGAGGGAGAGCGAGATAGAGGGAGAAATAAAGTAGGTAGGTAGGTAGAGGGATAGAGAGAGGGAGAGACGGAGAAATACAGTAGGTAGGTAGGTAGGTAGGTAGGTAGGTAGGTAGGTAGAGGGAGAGAGGGAGAGAGGGAGAAATACAGTAGGTAGGTAGGGAGGTAGGGAGGTAGGGAGAGAGAGAGAGAGGGAGAAATACAGTAGGTAGGTAGGTAGGTAGGTAGGTAGAGAGAGAGAGGGAGAAATACAGTAGGTAGGTAGGTAGGTAGGTAGGTAGGTAGGTAGGTAGGTAGGTACGTAGGTAGGTAGGTAGGTAGGTACGTAGGTAGAGGGATAGAGAGAGAGAGAGGGAGAAATACAGTAGGTAGGTAGGTATGTAGGTAGGTTGCGGAAGAGAGAGAGGGGGGGAAATACAGTAGGTATTTAGGTAGGTAGAGGAATAAAGAGAGGGAGAAATACTGTAGGTAGGTAGGTAGGGGGATAGATAGGGAGGGAGAAATACAGTAGGTAGGTAGGTAGGTAGGTAGGTAGGTAGGTAGGTAGGTAGGTAGGTAGGTAGGTAGAGGGAAAGAGAGTGGGGGGGGAGATATACAGTAGGTAGGTAGGTAGAGTGATAGAGAGAGAGGGAGAAATACAGTAGGTAGGTAGGTAGGTAGGGAGAGAGAGAGAGAGAGATGGAGGGAGAAATACAGTAGGTAGGTAGGTAGGTAGGAAGAGGGATAGAGAGAGAGAGAGGGAGAAATACAGTAGGTAGGTAGGTAGGTAGGTAGGTAGGTAGGTAGATAGGTAAAGGACTAGAGAGTGAGGAAGAAATACAGTAGGTAGGTAGGTAGGTAGGTAGGTAGAGGGTTAGAGAGAGTGGGAGAAATATAGTAGGTAGGTAGGTAGAGGGATAGAGAGAGAGGGAGGGAGAAATACAGTAGGTAGGTAGGTAGGTAGGTAGGTAGGTAGAGGGTTAGAGAGGGAGAAATAGAGTAGGTATGTAGGTAGGTAAGTAGAGGGATAGAGAGAAGGACAAATAAAGTAGGTAGGTAGGTAGGTAGGTAGGTAGGTAGGTAGGTAGGTAGGTAGGTAGAGGGATAGAGACTGAGGGAGAAATACAGTAGGGAGGTAGGTAGTAGAGGAATAGAGAGAGAGAGGGAGGGAGAAATACAGAAGGTAGGTAGGTAGAGGGTAGAGAGAGAGGGGGAGAAATACAGTAGGTAGGTAGACTCACAGTCTGTGTGTAT
>JBDLLF010000023.1:1155000-1179069 GCA_039707465.1 Rhabdophis nuchalis | reverse complement strand
CCTTCTCCCCCTCTCCCTCTCCCTCCCTACCTACCTACTGTATTTCTACCTCTCCCTACCTACCTGCCTACTGTATTTCTCCCTCTATCCCTCTACCTACCTACCTACCTACCTACCTACCTACCTACCTACCTACCTACCTACCTACCTATTGTATTTCTCCCTCTACCTACCTATCTACCTACTGTATTTCTCCCTCTACCTACCTACCTACCTACCTAACTACCTACCTACCTACCTACCTACCTACCTACCTACCTACCTACCTACTGTATTTCTCCTTCTCCCTCGCTCCCTCTAACTACCTATCTACCCACCTACCTATCTACTGTATTTTTCCTTCTCTCTCTCTCTATCCCTCTACCTACCAACCTGCCTACTGTATTTCTCCCTCTCTCTCTCTTATGCCCCTACCTACCTACCTACCTACCTACCTACCTACCTAGCTAGCTACCTACCTACCTATTGTATTTCTCAGTCTCCCTTTCTTCCTCTACGTACCTACCTATATACATACCTACCTACTACTGTATTTCTCCCTCTCTCCATCTACCTACCTACCTACCTACCTATTGTATTTTTCCTCTCTCCCTCTACCTACCTACTTACCTATTAACCTACTGTATTTTTCTTTCTCTCTCTCTATCCCTCTACCTACCTACCTACTGTATTTTTCCTTCTCTCCCCTCTCTCCCTCTACCTACCTACTTACATATCTACCTACTGTATTTCTCCCTCTCCCTCTCTCCCTCTACCTACCTACCTACTGTATTTCTCCCTCTCTCCCTCTACTTACCTACCTACCTACGTACCTACCTACCTACCTACCTACTTTATTTTTCCTTCTCTCTCTCACCCTCTACCTACAAAACTACCTACTGTATTTAACCCTCTCTCTCTATGCCTCTACCTACCTACTTACCTACCTACCTACCTACCTACTGTATTTCTCCTTTCTCCCTCGCTCCCTCTACCTACCTACCTACCCACCCACATACCTACTGTATTTTTCCTTCTCTCTCTCTCCCACTACCTATCAACCTACCTACTGTATTTAACCCTCTCTCTCTCTATGCCTCTACCTACCTACCTACCTACCTACCTACCTACCTACCTACCTACCTACCTACCTACCTACCTACCTGCCTACTGTATTTCTCCCTCTCCCTCTCTATCCCTCCAACTACCTACTGTATTTCTCCCTCTCTCCCACTACCTACCTTCCTACTGTATTATTCAATCCTCCCTCTCTCCCTCTACCTACCGACCTACCTACCTACCTACCTACCTACCCACCTACTGTATTTCTCCCTCTTTCCCACTCTCCCTCTACCTACCTACCTACCTACCTACCTACCTACCTACCTACCTACCTACCTACTGTATCCTCACTCTCTCACTCTACCTCCCTACCTACATACCTACCTACTGTATTTCTCCCTCTCTCTCCCTCTACCTACCTACCAACCTATTGTATTTTCCTTCTCTCTCTACCTCTACCTATCTACCTACTGTATTTCTCCCTGTCCCTCTCTCCTCTACCTACCTAACTACCTACTGTATTTCTCCCTCTCCCTCTCTCTCCCTCTAACTACCTACCTACCTACCTACCTACCTACCTACCTACCTACCTACCTACCTACCTACCTACCTACCTACCTACTGTATTTCTCCCTCTCTCCCTCTACCTACATACCTACCTACCTACCTACCTACCTACCTACCTACCTACCTACCTACCTACCTACCTACCTACCTACTGTATTTCTCCCTCTCTCCCTCTACCTACCTACATACCTACCTACCTACCTACCTAACTACCTACCTACCTACCTACTGTATTTCTCCCTCCCCCTCTCTATCCCTCTACCTACCTACCTACCTACCTACTGTATTTCTCCCTCTCCCTCTCTATCCCTCCAACTACCTACTGTATTTCTCCCTCTCTCCCACTACCTACCTTCCTACTGTATTATTCAATCTCCCTCTCTCCTCTACCTACCTACCTACCTACCTACCTACCTACCTACCTACCTACCTACCTACCTACCCACCTACTGTATTTCTCCCTCTCTCCCACTCTCCCTCTACCTACCTACCTACCTACCTACCTACCTACCTACCTACCTACCTACCTACCTACCTACCTACCCACCTACTGTATTTTTCCCCTCTCTCCCACTCTCCCTCTACCTACCTACCTACCTACCTACCTACCTACCTACCTATTGTATTTCTCCCTCACCCTCTCCATCCCTCTACCTACCTACCTACTGTATTTCTCCCTCTCTCCCTCTACCTACCTACCAACCTATTGTATTTTTCCTTCTCTCTCTCCCTCTCCCTACCTACCTACCTACCTACCTACTGGATTTCTCCCTCTCCCTTTCTCCCTCTACCTACCTACTGTATTTCACACTCTGTCCCTCTACCTACCTACCTATTGTATTTCTCCTTCTCCCTCTCTCCGTCTACCTACCTATCTACTGTATTTCTACCTCTACCTCTCTTTCCCTCAACCTACCTACCTACTGTATTTCTCCTTCTCCCTCTCTCCCTCTCCCTCCCTCCCTACCTACTGTATTTCTACCTCTCCCTACCTACCTGCCTAC
This sequence comes from Rhabdophis nuchalis, assembly GCA_039707465.1. NCBI lineage: Eukaryota > Metazoa > Chordata > Lepidosauria > Squamata > Natricidae > Rhabdophis > Rhabdophis nuchalis. The sequence goes on along the minus strand of JBDLLF010000023.1, from coordinate 1,176,457 downwards.
TGTATTTCTCCCTTTCCCTCTCTCCCTCTTACTACCTATCTTCTGTATTTCTCCCTCTCCCTCTCTATCCCTCTACCTACCTATGGTATTTCTCCCTCTATCCTCTACCTACCTACCTACTGTATTTCTCCCTCTATCCTTCTACCTTCCTACCTACCTGCCTCTCTACTGTATTTCTCCCTTTGCCTCTCTCCCTCTACCTACCTACCTACTGTATTTCTCCCTCTATTCCTCTACCTACCTACCAACCTACTGTATTTCTCCCTCTATCCCACTCTCCCTCTACCTACCTACCTACCTACCTACCTACCTACCTACCTACCTACCTACTGTATTTCTCACTCTCTCCCTCTACCTACCTACCAACCTATTGTATTTTTCCTTCTCTCTCTCCCTCTCCCTACCTACCTACCTACTGGATTTCTCCCTCTCCCTTTCTCCCTCTACCTACCTACTGTATTTCACACTCTGTCCCTCTACCTACCTACCTATTGTATTTCTCCTTCTCCCTCTCTCCGTCTACCTACCTATCTACTGTATTTCTACCTCTCCCTCTCTCCCTCTACCTACCTACCTACCTACTGTATTTCTCCTTCTCCCTCCCTCCCTCTCCCTCCCTACCTACCTACTGTATTTCTACCTCTCCCTACCTACCTGCCTACTGTATTTCTCCCTCTCCTCTCTCCCTCTTACTACCTATCTTCTGTATTTCTTCCCCTCTCCCTCTCTATCCCTCTACCTACCTATGGTATTTCTCCCTCTATCCCTCTACCTACCTACCTACTATATTTCTCCCTCTATCCTTCTACCTTCCTACCTACCTGCCTCTCTACTGTATTTCTCCTTTTGCCTCTCTCCCTCTACCTACCTACCTACTGTATTTCTCCCTCTCCCCTCTCTCCCTCTACCTACCTACTGTATTTCTCACTCTATCCCTCTACCTACCTACCAACCTATTGTATTTTTCCTTCTCTCTCTACCTCTACCTATCTACCTACTGTATTTCTCCCTGTCCCTCTCTCCCTCTACCTACCTAACTACCTACTGTATTTCTCCCTCTCCCTCTCTCTCCCTCTACCTACCTACCTACCTACCTACCTACCTACCTACCTACCTACCTACCTACCTATTGTATTTCTCAGTCTCCCTCTCTTCCTCTACCTACCTACCTATATACATACCTACCTACCTACTGTATTTCTCCCTCTCTCAATCTACCTACCTACCTACCTACCTATTGTATTTTTCCTCTCTCCCTCTACCTACCTACTTACCTATCAACCTACTGTATTTTTCTTTCTCTCTCTCTATCCCTCTACCTACCTACCTACTGTATTTTTCCTTCTCTCCCTCTCTCCCTCTACCTACCTACTTACATATCTACCTACTGTATTTCTCCCTCTCCCTCTCTCCCTCTACCTACCTACCTACTGTATTTCTCCCTCTCTCCCTCTACTTACCTAACTACCTACGTACCTACCTACCTACCTACCTACCTACTTTATTTTTTCCTTCTCTCTCTCACCCTCTACCTACAAAACTACCTACTGTATTTAACCCTCTCTCTCTATGCCTCTATATACCTACCTACCTACCTACCTACCTACCTACCTACCTACCTACCTACCTACCTACCTACTGTATTTCTCCTTCTCCCTCGCCCCTCTACCTACCTACCTACCCACCTACCTACCTACTGTATTTTTCCTTCTCTCTCTCTCCCACTATCTACCAACCTACCTACTGTATTTAACCCTCTCTCTCTCTATGCCTCTACCTACCTACCTACTTACCTACCTACCTGCCTACTGTATTTCTCCCTCTCCCTCTCTATCCCTCCAACCATCTACTGTATTTCTCCCTCTCTCCCACTACCTACCTTCCTACTGTATTATTCAATCTCCCTCTCTCCCTCTACCTACCTACCTACCTACATACCTACCTACCTACCTACCTACCCACCTACTGTATTTCTCCCTCTCTCCCACTCTCCCTTTACCTACCTACCTACCTACCTACCTACCTACCTACCTACCTACCTACCTACCTACCTACCTACTGTATTCCTCACTCTCTCACTCTACCTCCCTACCTACATACCTACCTACTGTATTTCTCCCTCTCTCCCTCTAACTACCTACCAACCTATTGTATTTTCCTTCTCTCTCTACCTCTACCTATCTACCTACTGTATTTCTCCCTGTCCCTCTCTCCCTCTACCTACCTAACTACCTACTGTATTTCTCCCTCTCCCTCTCTCCCTCTACCTACCTACCTACCTACCTACCTACCTACCTACCTACCTACCTACCTACCTACCTACTGTATTTCCCCTCTCTCCCTCTACCTACCTACCTAACCTACCTACCTACCTACCTACCTACCTACCTACCTACCTACCTACCTACCTACCTACCTACCTACCTACCTACCTATTGTATTTCTCCCTCACCCTCTCTATCCCTCTACCTACCTACCAACCTACTGTATTTCTCCCTCTATCCCACTCTCCCTCTACCTACCTACCTAACTACCTACCTACCTACCTACTGTATTTCTCACTCTCTCCCTCTACCTCCCTCCCTCCCTCCCTACTGTATTTCTCCTTCTCTCCCTCTACCCACCTACTTACATACCTACCTACTGTATTTCTCCCTCTCTCCCTCTACTTACCTACCTACCTAGCTACCTACCTACTGTATTTTTCCTTCTCTCTCTCACCCTCTACCTACAAAACTACCTACTGTATTTAACCCTCTCTCTATGCCTCTACCTACCTACCTACCTACCTAACTACCTACCTATGTACCTACCTACCTACCTACCTACTGTATTTCTCCTTCTCCCTCGCTCCCTCTACCTACCTACCTACCCACCTACCTACCTACTGTATTTTTCCTTCTCTCTCTCTCCCACTACCTACCAACCTACCTACTGTATTTAATCCCTTCTCTCTCTATGCCTCTACCTACCTACCTACCTACCTACCTACCTACCTACCTAAGTACATACCTACCTGCCTACTGTATTTCTCCCTCTCCCTCTCTATCCCTCCAACTACCTACTGTATTTCTCACTCTCTCCCTCTACCTCCCTCCCTCCCTCCCCTCCCTACTGTATTTCTCCCTCTCTCCCTCTACCTACCTAATTACATACCTACCTACTGTATTTCTCCTTCTCTCCCTCTACTTACCTACCTACCTACCTACCTACCTACCTACCTACCTACCTACCAACCTACCTACTGTATTTTTCCTTCTCTCTCTCACCCTCTACCTACAAAACTACCTACTGTATTTAACCCTCTCTCTCTATGCCTCTACCTACCTACCTACCTACCTACCTACCTACCTACCTACCTACTGTATTTCTCCTTCTCCCTCGCTCCCTCTACCTACCTACCTACCCACCTACCTACCTACTGTCTTTTTCCTTCTCTCTCTCTCCCACTACCTACCAACCTACCTACTGTATTTAACCCTCTCTCTATGCCTCTACCTACCTACCTACCTACCTACCTACCTACCTACCTACCTACCTACCTACCTACATACCTACTGTATTAGTCACTCTGTCACTCTACCTCCCTACCTACATACCGACCTACTGTATTTCTCCCTCTCTCCCTCTACCTACCTACCAACCTATTGTATTTTTCCTTCTCTCTCTACCTCTACCTATCTACCTACTGTATTTCTCCCTGTCCCTCTCTCCCTCTACCTACCTACCTACCTACCTACCTACCTACCTACCTACCTACCTACCTACCTACCTACCTACCTATTGTATTTTTCCTTCTCTCTCTCCCTCTCCCTCCTTACCTACCTACCTACTTACTGGATTTCTCCCTCTCCCTTTCTCCCTCTACCTACCTACTGTATTTCACACTCTGTCCCTCTACCTACCTACCTATTGTATTTCTCCTTCTCCCTCTCTCCGTCTACCTACCTATCTACTGTATTTCTACCTCTCCCTCTCTCCCTCTACCTACCTACCTACTGTATTTCTCCTTCTCCCCCTCTCCCTCTCCCTCCCTACCTACCTACTGTATTTCTACCTCTCCCTACCTACCTGCCTACTGTATTTCTCCCTCTATCCCTCTACATACCTACCTACTTGCCTACCTGCTGTATTTCTACCTCTCCCTCTCTCCCTCTACCTACCTACCTACCTACCTACCTACCTACCTACCTACCTACCTACCTACCTACCTACCTATTGTATTTCTCCCTCTACCTACCTATCTACCTACTGTATTTCTCCCTCTACCTACCTACCTACCTACCTACCTACCTACCTACCTACCTACCTACCTACCTACTGTATTTCTCCTTCTCCCTCGCTCCCTCTAACTACCTATCTACCCACCTACCTATCTACTGTATTTTTCCTTCTCTCTCTCTTTATGCCCCTACCTACCTACCTACCTACCTACCTACCTACCTACCTACCTAGCTACCTATTGTATTTCTCAGTCTCCCTTTCCTTCCTCTACGTACCTACCTATATACATACCTACCTACCTACTGTATTTCTCCCTCTCTCCATCTACCTACCTACCTACCTACCTATTGTATTTTTCCTCTCTCCCTCTACCTACCTACTTACCTATCAACCTACTGTATTTTTCTTTCTCTCTCTCTATCCCTCTACCTACCTACCTACTGTATTTTTTCCTTCTCTCCCTCTCTCCCTCTACCTACCTACTTACATATCTACCTACTGTATTTCTCCCTCTCCCTCTCTCCCTCTACCTACCTACCTACTGTATTTCTCCCTCTCTCCCTCTACCTACCTACCTACCTACCTACCTACCTACCTACCTACCTACCTACCTACCAACCTATTGTATTTTTCCTTCTCTCTCTCCCTCTCCCTCCTTACCTACCTACCTACTTACTGGATTTCTCCCTCTCCCTTTCTCCCTCTACCTACCTACTGTATTTCACACTCTGTCCCTCTACCTACCTACCTATTGTATTTCTCCTTCTCCCTCTCTCCGTCTACCTACCTATCTACTGTATTTCTACCTCTCCCTCTCTCCCTCTACCTACCTACCTACTGTATTTCTCCTTCTCCCCCTCTCCCTCTCCCTCCCTACCTACCTACTGTATTTCTACCTCTCCCTACCTACCTGCCTACTGTATTTCTCCCTCTATCCCTCTACCTACCTACCTACCTACCTACCTACCTACCTACCTACCTACCTACCTACCTATTGTATTTCTCCCTCTACCTACCTATCTACCTACTGTATTTCTCCCTCTACCTACCTACCTACCTACCTAACTACCTACCTACCTACCTACCTACCTACCTACCTACCTACCTACCTACCTACCTACCTACCTACTGTATTTCTCCTTCTCCCTCGCTCCCTCTAACTACCTATCTACCCACCTACCTATCTACTGTATTTTTCCTTCTCTCTCTCTCTATCCCTCTACCTACCAACCTGCCTACTGTATTTCTCCCTCTCTCTCTCTTTATGCCCCTACCTACCTACCTACCTACCTACCTACCTACCTACCTACCTACCTAGCTAGCTACCTACCTACCTATTGTATTTCTCAGTCTCCCTTTCTTCCTCTACGTACCTACCTATATACATACCTACCTACCTACTGTATTTCTCCCTCTCTCCATCTACCTACCTACTTACCTATTAACCTACTGTATTTTTCTTTCTCTCTCTCTATCCCTCTACCTACCTACCTACTGTATTTTTCCTTCTCTCCCTCTCTCCCTCTACCTACCTACTTACATATCTACCTACTGTATTTCTCCCTCTCCCTCTCTCCCTCTACCTACCTACCTACTGTATTTCTCCCTCTCTCCCTCTACTTACCTACCTACCTACGTACCTACCTACCTACCTACCTACTTTATTTTTCCTTCTCTCTCTCACCCTCTACCTACAAAACTACCTACTGTATTTAACCCTCTCTCTCTATGCCTCTACCTACCTACTTACCTACCTACCTACCTACCTACCTACTGTATTTCTCCTTCTCCCTCGCTCCCTCTACCTACCTACCTACCCACCCACATACCTACTGTATTTTTCCTTCTCTCTCTCTCCCACTACCTATCAACCTACCTACTGTATTTAACCCTCTCTCTCTCTATGCCTCTACCTACCTACCTACCTACCTACCTACCTACCTACCTACCTACCTACCTACCTACCTACCTGCCTACTGTATTTCTCCCTCTCCCTCTCTATCCCTCCAACTACCTACTGTATTTCTCCCTCTCTCCCACTACCTACCTTCCTACTGTATTATTCAATCTCCCTCTCTCCCTCTACCTACCGACCTACCTACCTACCTACCTACCTACCCACCTACTGTATTTCTCCCTCTTTCCCACTCTCCCTCTACCTACCTACCTACCTACCTACCTACCTACCTACCTACCTACCTACCTACCTACTGTATTCCTCACTCTCTCACTCTACCTCCCTACCTACATACCTACCTACTGTATTTCTCCCTCTCTCCCTCTACCTACCTACCAACCTATTGTATTTTTCCTTCTCTCTCTACCTCTACCTATCTACCTACTGTATTTCTCCCTGTCCCTCTCTCCCTCTACCTACCTAACTACCTACTGTATTTCTCCCTCTCCCTCTCTCTCCCTCTAACTACCTACCTACCTACCTACCTACCTACCTACCTACCTACCTACCTACCTACTGTATTTCTCCCTCTCTCCCTCTACCTACATACCTACCTACCTACCTACCTACCTACCTACCTACCTACCTACCTACCTACCTACCTACCTACCTACCTACTGTATTTCTCCCTCTCTCCCTCTACCTACCTACATACCTACCTACCTACCTACCTAACTACCTACCTACCTACCTACTGTATTTCTCTCCCCCTCTCTATCCCTCTACCTACCTACCTACCTACCTACTGTATTTCTCCCTCTCCCTCTCTATCCCTCCAACTACCTACTGTATTTCTCCCTCTCTCCCACTACCTACCTTCCTACTGTATTATTCAATCTCCCTCTCTCCCTCTACCTACCTACCTACCTACCTACCTACCTACCTACCTACCCACCTACTGTATTTCTCCCTCTCTCCCACTCTCCCTCTACCTACCTACCTACCTACCTACCTACCTACCTACCTACCTACCTACCTACCTACCTACCCACCTACTGTATTTTCCCCTCTCTCCCACTCTCCCTCTACCTACCTACCTACCTACCTACCTACCTACCTACCTACCTACCTATTGTATTTCTCCCTCACCCTCTCCATCCCTCTACCTACCTACCTACTGTATTTCTCCCTCTCTCCCTCTACCTACCTACCAACCTATTGTATTTTTCCTTCTCTCTCTCCCTCTCCCTACCTACCTACCTACCTACCTACTGGATTTCTCCCTCTCCCTTTCTCCCTCTACCTACCTACTGTATTTCACACTCTGTCCCTCTACCTACCTACCTATTGTATTTCTCCTTCTCCCTCTCTCCGTCTACCTACCTATCTACTGTGTTTCTACCTCTACCTCTCTTTCCCTCAACCTACCTACCTACTGTATTTCTCCTTCTCCCTCTCTCCCTCTCCCTCCCTCCCTACCTACTGTATTTCTACCTCTCCCTACCTACCTGCTACTGTATTTCTCCCTTTCCCTCTCTCCCTCTTACTACCTATCTTCTGTATTTCTCCCTCTCCCTCTCTATCCCTCTACCTACCTATGGTATTTCTCCCTCTATCCCTCTACCTACCTACCTACTGTATTTCTCCCTCTATCCTTCTACCTTCCTACCTACCTGCCTCTCTACTGTATTTCTCCCTTTGCCTCTCTCCCTCTACCTACCTACCTACTGTATTTCTCCCTCTATTCCTCTACCTACCTACCAACCTACTGTATTTCTCCCTCTATCCCACTCTCCCTCTACCTACCTACCTACCTACCTACCTACCTACCTACCTACCTACCTACTGTATTTCTCACTCTCTCCCTCTACCTACCTACCAACCTATTGTATTTTTCCTTCTCTCTCTCCCTCTCCCTACCTACCTACCTACTGGATTTCTCCCTCTCCCTTTCTCCCTCTACCTACCTACTGTATTTCACACTCTGTCCCTCTACCTACCTACCTATTGTATTTCTCCTTCTCCCTCTCTCCGTCTACCTACCTATCTACTGTATTTCTACCTCTCCCTCTCTCCCTCTACCTACCTACCTACCTACTGTATTTCTCCTTCTCCCTCCCTCCCTCTCCCTCCCTACCTACCTACTGTATTTCTACCTCTCCCTACCTACCTGCCTACTGTATTTCTCCCTCTCCCTCTCTCCCTCTTACTACCTATCTTCTGTATTTCTCCCTCTCCCTCTCTATCCCTCTACCTACCTATGGTATTTCTCCCTCTATCCCTCTACCTACCTACCTACTATATTTCTCCCTCTATCCTTCTACCTTCCTACCTACCTGCCTCTCTACTGTATTTCTCCTTTTGCCTCTCTCCCTCTACCTACCTACCTACTGTATTTCTCCCTCTCCCTCTCTCCCTCTACCTACCTACTGTATTTCTCACTCTATCCCTCTACCTACCTACCAACCTATTGTATTTTTCCTTCTCTCTCTACCTCTACCTATCTACCTACTGTATTTCTCCCTGTCCCTCTCTCCCTCTACCTACCTAACTACCTACTGTATTTCTCCCTCTCCCTCTCTCTCCCTCTACCTACCTACCTACCTACCTACCTACCTACCTACCTACCTACCTACCTACCTACCTACCTACCTATTGTATTTCTCAGTCTCCCTCTCTTCCTCTACCTACCTACCTATATACATACCTACCTACCTACTGTATTTCTCCCTCTCTCAATCTACCTACCTACCTACCTACCTATTGTATTTTTCCTCTCTCCCTCTACCTACCTACTTACCTATCAACCTACTGTATTTTTCTTTCTCTCTCTCTATCCCTCTACCTACCTACCTACTGTATTTTTCCTTCTCTCCCTCTCTCCCTCTACCTACCTACTTACATATCTACCTACTGTATTTCTCCCTCTCCCTCTCTCCCTCTACCTACCTACCTACTGTATTTCTCCCTCTCTCCCTCTACTTACCTAACTACCTACGTACCTACCTACCTACCTACCTACCTACTTTATTTTTCCTTCTCTCTCTCACCCTCTACCTACAAAACTACCTACTGTATTTAACCCTCTCTCTCTATGCCTCTATATACCTACCTACCTACCTACCTATGTACCTACCTACCTACCTACCTACCTACCTACCTACCTACCTACTGTATTTCTCCTTCTCCCTCGCCCCCTCTACCTACCTACCTACCCACCTACCTACCTACTGTTATTTTTCCTTCTCTCTCTCTTCCCACTATCTACCAACCTACCTACTGTATTTAACCCTCTCTCTCTCTATGCCTCTACCTACCTACCTACCTACCTACCTACCTGCCTACTGTATTTCTCCCTCTCCCTCTCTATCCCTCCAACCATCTACTGTATTTCTCCCTCTCTCCCACTACCTACCTTCCTACTGTATTATTCAATCTCCCTCTCTCCCTCTACCTACCTACCTACCTACATACCTACCTACCTACCTACCTACCCACCTACTGTATTTCTCCCTCTCTCCCACTCTCCCTTTACCTACCTACCTACCTACCTACCTACCTACCTACCTACCTACCTACCTACCTACCTACTGTATTCCTCACTCTCTCACTCTACCTCCCTACCTACATACCTACCTACTGTATTTCTCCCTCTCTCCCTCTAACTACCTACCAACCTATTGTATTTTTCCTTCTCTCTCTACCTCTACCTATCTACCTACTGTATTTCTCCCTGTCCCTCTCTCCCTCTACCTACCTAACTACCTACTGTATTTCTCCCTCTCCCTCTCTCTCCCTCTACCTACCTACCTACCTACCTACCTACCTACCTACCTACCTACCTACCTACCTACTGTATTTCTCCCTCTCTCCCTCTACCTACATACCTACCTACCTACCTACCTACCTACCTACCTACCTACCTACCTACCTACCTACCTACCTATTGTATTTCTCCCTCACCCTCTCTATCCCTCTACCTACCTACCAACCTACTGTATTTCTCCCTCTATCCCACTCTCCCTCTACCTACCTACCTAACTACCTACCTACCTACCTACTGTATTTCTCACTCTCTCCCTCTAACTCTACCTCCCTCCCTCCCTCCCTACTGTATTTCTCCTTCTCTCCCTCTACCCACCTACTTACATACCTACCTACTGTATTTCTCCCTCTCTCCCTCTACTTACCTACCTACCTAGCTACCTACCTACTGTATTTTTCCTTCTCTCTCTCACCCTCTACCTACAAAACTACCTACTGTATTTAACCCTCTCTCTATGCCTCTACCTACCTACCTACCTACCTACCTACCTACCTATGTACCTACCTACCTACCTACCTACTGTATTTCTCCTTCTCCCTCGCTCCCTCTACCTACCTACCTACCCACCTACCTACCTACTGTATTTTTCCTTCTCTCTCTCTCCCACTACCTACCAACCTACCTACTGTATTTAATCCCTTCTCTCTCTATGCCTCTACCTACCTACCTACCTACCTACCTACCTACCTACCTAAGTACATACCTACCTGCCTACTGTATTTCTCCCTCTCCCTCTCTATCCCTCCAACTACCTACTGTATTTCTCACTCTCTCCCTCTACCTCCCTCCCTCCCTCCCTCCCTACTGTATTTCTCCCTCTCTCCCTCTACCTACCTAATTACATACCTACCTACTGTATTTCTCCTTCTCTCCCTCTACTTACCTACCTACCTACCTACCTACCTACCTACCTACCTACCTACCAACCTACCTACTGTATTTTTCCTTCTCTCTCTCACCCTCTACCTACAAAACTACCTACTGTATTTAACCCTCTCTCTCTATGCCTCTACCGACCTACCTACCTACCTACCTACCTACCTACCTACCTACCTACCTACCTACCTACTGTATTTCTCCTTCTCCCTCGCTCCCTCTACCTACCTACCTACCCACCTACCTACCTACTGTCTTTTTCCTTCTCTCTCTCTCCCACTACCTACCAACCTACCTACTGTATTTAACCCTCTCTCTATGCCTCTACCTACCTACCTACTACCTACCTACCTACCTACCTACCTACCTACCTACCTACCTACCTACCTACATACCTACTGTATTAGTCACTCTGTCACTCTACCTCCCTACCTACATACCGACCTACTGTATTTCTCCCTCTCTCCCTCTACCTACCTACCAACCTATTGTATTTTTCCTTCTCTCTCTACCTCTACCTATCTACCTACTGTATTTCTCCCTGTCCCTCTCTCCCCTCTACCTACCTACCTACCTACCTACCTACCTACCTACCTACCTACCTACCTACCTACCTACCTACCTACCTACCTATTGTATTTTTCCTTCTCTCTCTCCCTCTCCCTCCTTACCTACCTACCTACTTACTGGATTTCTCCCTCTCCCTTTCTCCCTCTACCTACCTACTGTATTTCACACTCTGTCCCTCTACCTACCTACCTATTGTATTTCTCCTTCTCCCTCTCTCCGTCTACCTACCTATCTACTGTATTTCTACCTCTCCCTCTCTCCCTCTACCTACCTACCTACTGTATTTCTCCTTCTCCCCCTCTCCCTCTCCCTCCCTACCTACCTACTGTATTTCTACCTCTCCCTACCTACCTGCCTACTGTATTTCTCCCTCTATCCCTCTACATACCTACCTACTTGCCTACCTGCTGTATTTCTCCCTCTCCCTCTCTCCCTCTACCTACCTACCTACCTACCTACCTACCTACCTACCTACCTACCTATTGTATTTCTCCCTCTACCTACCTATCTACCTACTGTATTTCTCCCTCTACCTACCTACCTACCTACCTACCTACCTACCTACCTACCTACCTACCTACCTACCTACCTACCTACCTACTGTATTTCTCCTTCTCCCTCGCTCCCTCTAACTACCTATCTACCCACCTACCTATCTACTGTATTTTTCCTTCTCTCTCTCTTTATGCCCCTACCTACCTACCTACCTACCTACCTACCTACCTACCTACCTACCTAGCTACCTATTGTATTTCTCAGTCTCCCTTTCTTCCTCTACGTACCTACCTATATACATACCTACCTACCTACTGTATTTCTCCCTCTCTCCATCTACCTACCTACCTACCTACCTATTGTATTTTTCCTCTCTCCTCTACCTACCTACTTACCTATCAACCTACTGTATTTTTCTTTCTCTCTCTCTATCCCTCTACCTACCTACCTACTGTATTTTTCCTTCTCTCCCTCTCTCCCTCTACCTACCTACTTACATATCTACCTACTGTATTTCTCCCTCTCCCTCTCTCCCTCTACCTACCTACCTACTGTATTTCTCCCTCTCTCCCTCTACCTACCTACCTACCTACCTACCTACCTACCTACCTACCTACCTACCTACCTACCTACCTACCTACCAACCTATTGTATTTTTCCTTCTCTCTCTCCCTCTCCCTCCTTACCTACCTACCTACTTACTGGATTTCTCCCTCTCCCTTTCTCCCTCTACCTACCTACTGTATTTCACACTCTGTCCCTCTACCTACCTACCTATTGTATTTCTCCTTCTCCCTCTCTCCGTCTACCTACCTATCTACTGTATTTCTACCTCTCCCTCTCTCCCTCTACCTACCTACCTACTGTATTTCTCCTTCTCCCCCCTCTCCCTCTCCCTCCCTACCTACCTACTGTATTTCTACCTCTCCCTACCTACCTGCCTACTGTATTTCTCCCTCTATCCCTCTACCTACCTACCTACCTACCTACCTACCTACCTACCTACCTACCTACCTATTGTATTTCTCCCTCTACCTACCTATCTACCTACTGTATTTCTCCCTCTACCTACCTACCTACCTACCTAACTACCTACCTACCTACCTACCTACCTACCTACCTACCTACCTACCTACCTACTGTATTTCTCCTTCTCCCTCGCTCCCTCTAACTACCTATCTACCCACCTACCTATCTACTGTATTTTTCCTTCTCTCTCTCTCTATCCCTCTACCTACCAACCTGCCTACTGTATTTCTCCCTCTCTCTCTCTTTATGCCCCTACCTACCTACCTACCTACCTACCTACCTACCTACCTAGCTAGCTACCTACCTACCTATTGTATTTCTCAGTCTCCCTTTCTTCCTCTACGTACCTACCTATATACATACCTACCTACCTACTGTATTTCTCCCTCTCTCCATCTACCTACCTACCTACCTACCTATTGTATTTTTCCTCTCTCCCTCTACCTACCTACTTACCTATTAACCTACTGTATTTTTCTTTCTCTCTCTCTATCCCTCTACCTACCTACCTACTGTATTTTTCCTTCTCTCCCTCTCTCCCTCTACCTACCTACTTACATATCTACCTACTGTATTTCTCCCTCTCCCTCTCTCCCTCTACCTACCTACCTACTGTATTTCTCCCTCTCTCCCTCTACTTACCTACCTACCTACGTACCTACCTACCTACCTACCTACTTTATTTTTCCTTCTCTCTCTCACCCTCTACCTACAAAACTACCTACTGTATTTAACCCTCTCTCTCTATGCCTCTACCTACCTACTTACCTACCTACCTACCTACCTACCTACTGTATTTCTCCTTCTCCCTCGCTCCCTCTACCTACCTACCTACCCACCCACATACCTACTGTATTTTTCCCTTCTCTCTCTCTCCCACTACCTATCAACCTACCTACTGTATTTAACCCTCTCTCTCTCTATGCCTCTACCTACCTACCTACCTACCTACCTACCTACCTACCTACCTACCTACCTGCCTACTGTATTTCTCCCTCTCCCTCTCTATCCCTCCAACTACCTACTGTATTTCTCCCTCTCTCCCACTACCTACCTTCCTACTGTATTATTCAATCTCCCTCTCTCCCTCTACCTACCGACCTACCTACCTACCTACCTACCTACCCACCTACTGTATTTCTCCCTCTTTCCCACTCTCCCTCTACCTACCTACCTACCTACCTACCTACCTACCTACCTACCTACCTACCTACCTACCTACCTACCTACCTACTGTATTCCTCACTCTCTCACTCTACCTCCCTACCTACATACCTACCTACTGTATTTCTCCCTCTCTCCCTCTACCTACCTACCAACCTATTGTATTTTTCCTTCTCTCTCTACCTCTACTATCTACCTACTGTATTTCTCCCTGTCCCTCTCTCCCTCTACCTACCTAACTACCTACTGTATTTCTCCCTCTCCCTCTCTCTCCCTCTACCTACCTACCTACCTACCTACCTACCTACCTACCTACCTACCTACCTACTGTATTTCTCCCTCTCTCCCTCTACCTACATACCTACCTACCTACCTACCTACCTACCTACCTACCTACCTACCTACTGTATTTCTCCCTCTCTCCCTCTACCTACCTACATACCTACCTACCTACCTACCTAACTACCTACCTACCTACCTACTGTATTTCTCCCTCCCCCTCTCTATCCCTCTACCTACCTACCTACCTACCTACTGTATTTCTCCCTCTCCCTCTCTATCCCTCCAACTACCTACTGTATTTCTCCCTCTCTCCCACTACCTACCTTCCTACTGTATTATTCAATCTCCCTCTCTCCCTCTACCTACCTACCTACCTACCTACCTACCTACCTACCTACCTACCCACCTACTGTATTTCTCCCTCTCTCCCACTCTCCCTCTACCTACCTACCTACCTACCTACCTACCTACCTACCTACCTACCTACCCACCTACTGTATTTTTCCCTCTCTCCCACTCTCCCTCTACCTACCTACCTACCTACCTACCTACCTACCTACCTACCTACCTATTGTATTTCTCCCTCACCCTCTCCATCCCTCTACCTACCTACCTACTGTATTTCTCCCTCTCTCCCTCTACCTACCTACCAACCTATTGTATTTTTCCTTCTCTCTCTCCCTCTCCCTACCTACCTACCTACCTACCTACTGGATTTCTCCCTCTCCCTTTCTCCCTCTACCTACCTACTGTATTTCACACTCTGTCCCTCTACCTACCTACCTATTGTATTTCTCCTTCTCCCTCTCTCCGTCTACCTACCTATCTACTGTATTTCTACCTCTACCTCTCTTTCCCTCAACCTACCTACCTACTGTATTTCTCCTTCTCCCTCTCTCCCTCTCCCTCCCTCCCTACCTACTGTATTTCTACCTCTCCCTACCTACCTGCCTACTGTATTTCTCCCTTTCCCTCTCTCCCTCTTACTACCTATCTTCTGTATTTCTCCCTCTCCCTCTCTATCCCTCTACCTACCTATGGTATTTCTCCCTCTATCCCTCTACCTACCTACCTACTGTATTTCTCCCTCTATCCTTCTACCTTCCTACCTACCTGCCTCTCTACTGTATTTCTCCCTTTGCCTCTCTCCCCTCTACCTACCTACCTACTGTATTTCTCCCTCTATTCCTCTACCTACCTACCAACCTACTGTATTTCTCCCTCTATCCCACTCTCCCTCTACCTACCTACCTACCTACCTACCTACCTACCTACCTACCTACCTACCTACCTACCTACTGTATTTCTCACTCTCTCCCTCTACCTACCTACCAACCTATTGTATTTTTCCTTCTCTCTCTCCCTCTCCCTACCTACCTACCTACTGGATTTCTCCCTCTCCCTTTCTCCCTCTACCTACCTACTGTATTTCACACTCTGTCCCTCTACCTACCTACCTATTGTATTTCTCCTTCTCCCTCTCTCCGTCTACCTACCTATCTACTGTATTTCTACCTCTCCCTCTCTCCCTCTACCTACCTACCTACCTACTGTATTTCTCCCTTCTCCCTCCCTCCCTCTCCCTCCCTACCTACCTACTGTATTTCTACCTCTCCCTACCTACCTGCCTACTGTATTTCTCCCTCTCCCTCTCTCCTCTTACTACCTATCTTCTGTATTTCTCCCTCTCCCTCTCTATCCCTCTACCTACCTATGGTATTTCTCCCTCTATCCCTCTACCTACCTACCTACTATATTTCTCCCTCTATCCTTCTACCTTCCTACCTACCTGCCTCTCTACTGTATTTCTCCTTTTGCCTCTCTCCCTCTACCTACCTACCTACTGTATTTCTCCCTCTCCCTCTCTCCCTCTACCTACCTACTGTATTTCTCACTCTATCCCTCTACCTACCTACCAACCTATTGTATTTTTCCTTCTCTCTCTACCTCTACCTATCTACCTACTGTATTTCTCCCTGTCCCTCTCTCCCTCTACCTACCTAACTACCTACTGTATTTCTCCCTCTCCCTCTCTCTCCCTCTACCTACCTACCTACCTACCTACCTACCTACCTACCTACCTACCTACCTACCTACCTACCTACCTACCTACCTACCTATTGTATTTCTCAGTCTCCCTCTCTTCCTCTACCTACCTACCTATATACATACCTACCTACCTACTGTATTTCTCCCTCTCTCAATCTACCTACCTACCTACCTACCTATTGTATTTTTCCTCTCTCCCTCTACCTACCTACTTACCTATCAACCTACTGTATTTTTCTTTCTCTCTCTCTATCCCTCTACCTACCTACCTACTGTATTTTTCCTTCTCTCCCTCTCTCCCTCTACCTACCTACTTACATATCTACCTACTGTATTTCTCCCTCTCCCTCTCTCCCTCTACCTACCTACCTACTGTATTTCTCCCTCTCTCCCTCTACTTACCTAACTACCTACGTACCTACCTACCTACCTACCTACCTACTTTATTTTTCCTTCTCTCTCTCACCCTCTACCTACAAAACTACCTACTGTATTTAACCCTCTCTCTCTATGCCTCTATATACCTACCTACCTACCTACCTATGTACCTACCTACCTACCTACCTACCTACCTACCTACCTACCTACCTACCTACTGTATTTCTCCTTCTCCCTCGCCCCCTCTACCTACCTACCTACCCACCTACCTACCTACTGTATTTTTCCTTCTCTCTCTCTCCCACTATCTACCAACCTACCTACTGTATTTAACCCTCTCTCTCTCTATGCCTCTACCTACCTACCTACCTACCTACCTACCTGCCTACTGTATTTCTCCCTCTCCCTCTCTATCCCTCCAACCATCTACTGTATTTCTCCCTCTCTCCCACTACCTACCTTCCTACTGTATTATTCAATCTCCCTCTCTCCCTCTACCTACCTACCTACCTACATACCTACCTACCTACCTACCTACCCACCTACTGTATTTCTCCCTCTCTCCCACTCTCCCTTTACCTACCTACCTACCTACCTACCTACCTACCTACCTACCTACCTACCTACTGTATTCCTCACTCTCTCACTCTACCTCCCTACCTACATACCTACCTACTGTATTTCTCCCTCTCTCCCTCTAACTACCTACCAACCTATTGTATTTTTCCTTCTCTCTCTACCTCTACCTATCTACCTACTGTATTTCTCCCTGTCCCTCTCTCCCTCTACCTACCTAACTACCTACTGTATTTCTCCCTCTCCCTCTCTCTCCCTCTACCTACCTACCTACCTACCTACCTACCTACCTACCTACCTACCTACCTACCTACTGTATTTCTCCCTCTCTCCCTCTACCTACATACCTACCTACCTACCTACCTACCTACCTACCTACCTACCTACCTACCTACCTACCTATTGTATTTCTCCCTCACCCTCTCTATCCCTCTACCTACCTACCAACCTACTGTATTTCTCCCTCTATCCCACTCTCCCTCTACCTACCTACCTAACTACCTACCTACCTACCTACTGTATTTCTCACTCTCTCCCTCTACCTCCCTCCCTCCCTCCCTACTGTATTTCTCCTTCTCTCCCTCTACCCACCTACTTACATACCTACCTACTGTATTTCTCCCTCTCTCCCTCTACTTACCTACCTACCTAGCTACCTACCTACTGTATTTTCCTTCTCTCTCTCACCCTCTACCTACAAAACTACCTACTGTATTTAACCCTCTCTCTATGCCTCTACCTACCTACCTACCTACCTAACTACCTACCTATGTACCTACCTACCTACCTACCTACTGTATTTCTCCTTCTCCCTCGCTCCCTCTACCTACCTACCTACCCACCTACCTACCTACTGTATTTTTCCTTCTCTCTCTCTCCCACTACCTACCAACCTACCTACTGTATTTAATCCCTTCTCTCTCTATGCCTCTACCTACCTACCTACCTACCTACCTACCTACCTACCTACCTAAGTACATACCTACCTGCCTACTGTATTTCTCCCTCTCCCTCTCTATCCCTCCAACTACCTACTGTATTTCTCACTCTCTCCCTCTACCTCCCTCCCCTCCCTCCCTCCCTACTGTATTTCTCCCTCTCTCCCTCTACCTACCTAATTACATACCTACCTACTGTATTTCTCCTTCTCTCCCTCTACTTACCTACCTACCTACCTACCTACCTACCTACCTACCTACCTACCAACCTACCTACTGTATTTTTCCTTCTCTCTCTCACCCTCTACCTACAAAACTACCTACTGTATTTAACCCTCTCTCTCTATGCCTCTACCTACCTACCTACCTACCTACCTACCTACCTACCTACCTACCTACTGTATTTCTCCTTCTCCCTCGCTTCCTCTACCTACCTACCTACCCACCTACCTACCTACTGTCTTTTTCCTTCTCTCTCTCTCCCACTACCTACCAACCTACCTACTGTATTTAACCCTCTCTCTATGCCTCTACCTACCTACCTACCTACCTACCTACCTACCTACCTACCTACCTACCTACATACCTACTGTATTAGTCACTCTGTCACTCTACCTCCCTACCTACATACCGACCTACTGTATTTCTCCCTCTCTCCCTCTACCTACCTACCAACCTATTGTATTTTTCCTTCTCTCTCTACCTCTACCTATCTACCTACTGTATTTCTCCCTGTCCCTCTCTCCCTCTACCTACCTACCTACCTACCTACCTACCTACCTACCTACCTACCTACCTACCTACCTACCTACCTATTGTATTTTTCCTTCTCTCTCTCCCTCTCCCTCCTTACCTACCTACCTACTTACTGGATTTCTCCCTCTCCCTTTCTCCCTCTACCTACCTACTGTATTTCACACTCTGTCCCTCTACCTACCTACCTATTGTATTTCTCCTTCTCCCTCTCTCCGTCTACCTACCTATCTACTGTATTTCTACCTCTCCCTCTCTCCCTCTACCTACCTACCTACTGTATTTCTCCTTCTCCCCCTCTCCCTCTCCCTCCCTACCTACCTACTGTATTTCTACCTCTCCCTACCTACCTGCCTACTGTATTTCTCCCTCTATCCCTCTACATACCTACCTACTTGCCTACCTGCTGTATTTCTCCCTCTCCCTCTCTCCCTCTACCTACCTACCTACCTACCTACCTACCTACTACCTACCTACCTACCTACCTATTGTATTTCTCCCTCTACCTACCTATCTACCTACTGTATTTCTCCCTCTACCTACCTACCTACCTACCTACCTACCTACCTACCTACCTACCTACTGTATTTCTCCTTCTCCCTCGCTCCCTCTAACTACCTATCTACCCACCTACCTATCTACTGTATTTTTCCTTCTCTCTCTCTTTTATGCCCCTACCTACCTACCTACCTACCTACCTACCTACCTACCTACCTACCTACCTACCTACCTAGCTACCTATTGTATTTCTCAGTCTCCCTTTCTTCCTCTACGTACCTACCTATATACATACCTACCTACCTACTGTATTTCTCCCTCTCTCCATCTACCTACCTACCTACCTACCTATTGTATTTTTCCTCTCTCCCTCTACCTACCTACTTACCTATCAACCTACTGTATTTTTCTTTCTCTCTCTCTATCCCTCTACCTACCTACCTACTGTATTTTTCCTTCTCTCCCTCTCTCCCTCTACCTACCTACTTACATATCTACCTACTGTATTTCTCCCTCTCCCTCTCTCCCTCTACCTACCTACCTACTGTATTTCTCCCTCTCTCCCTCTACCTACCTACCTACCTACCTACCTACTACCTACCTACCTACCTACCTACCTACCTACCTACCTACTTTATTTTTCCTTCTCTCTCTCACCATCTACCTACAAAACTACCTACTGTATTTAACCCTCTCTCTCTATGCCTCTACCTACCTACTTACCTACCTACCTACCTACCTACCTACTGTATTTCTCCTTCTCCCTCGCTCCCTCTACCTACCTACCTACCTACCCACCTACCTACCTACCTACCTACCTACCTACCTACTGGATTTCTCCCTCTCCCTTTCTCCCTCTACCTACCTACTGTATTTCTCCCTCTCTCCCTCTACCTACCTACCAACCTATTGTATTTTTCCTTCTCTCTCTCCCTCTCCCTACCTACCTACCTACCTACCTACCTACCTACCTACCTACCTACCGGATTTCTCCCTCTCCCTTTCTCCCTCTACCTACCTACTGTATTTCACACTCTGTCCCTCTACCTACTTACCTATTGTATTTCTCCTTCTCCCTCTCTCCGTCTACCTACCTATCTACTGTATTTCTACCTCTCCCTCTCTTTCCCTCTACCTACCTACTGTATTTCTCCTTCTCCCTCGCTCCCTCTACCTACCTACCTACACACCTACCTACCTACTGTCTTTTTTCCTTCTCTCTCTCTCCCACTACCTACCAACCTACCTACTGTATTTAACCCTCTCTCTATGCCTCTACCTACCTACCTACCTACCTACCTACCTACCTACCTACCTACATACATACCTACTGTATTAGTCACTCTGTCACTCTACCTCCCTACCTACATACCGACCTACTGTAATTCTCCCTCTCTCCCTCTACCTACCTACCAACCTATTGTATTTTTCCTTCTCTCTCTAACCTCTACCTATCTACCTTCTGTATTTCTCCCTCTCCCTCTCTCCCTCTACCTACCTACCTACCTACCTACCTACCTACCTACCTACCTACCTACCTACCTACCTACCTACCTACCTACCTACCAACCTATTGTATTTTTCCTTCTCTCTCTCCCTCTCCCTCCTTACCTACCTACCTACTTACTGGATTTCTCCCTCTCCCTTTCTCCCTCTACCTACCTACTGTATTTCACACTCTGTCCCTCTACCTACCTACCTATTGTATTTCTCCTTCTCCCTCTCTCCGTCTACCTACCTATCTACTGTATTTCTACCTCTCCCTCTCTCCCTCTACCTACCTACCTACTGTATTTCTCCTTCTCCCCCTCTCCCTCTCCCTCCCTACCTACCTACTGTATTTCTACCTCTCCCTACCTACCTGCCTACTGTATTTCTCCCTCTATCCCTCTACCTACCTAC